>CM055279.1:39140370-39384591 GCA_029237695.1 Conchocele bisecta
ATATCGCACTTTGATGGGCTATGAATCTGATATGTCATTTTAAACTGAGCATAATGCTTATATGTATGGTCCAAGTGACCAAGCGTGTAACAGAGTAGACACTTATCATAGCTATATATCAGATGCGTAGATGGACCTGGTGCTATTTGCTGGTCAAAATGCCATAAGGTAATTATTTTGGGTCATTATGAGGGGCCAGCCGCGGGGAAATTAGTCGTAATTGTTACTCGCCTATGCAACGTGTTACAGCGTGTCGAAACCGCTGCTAGGGCTGGGTTTTCGGCATAGATTTTACAGTTGCTAATACATTAACATAAATCTCAAAGATTTCGAGTGTCGGTATCGACACGCTGTAGCACGTTGTATAGGCGAGTAACAATTACGACTTCGTGTTGCTTTTTCTTTGAATGGTGACGAATGCCAGTTTTGTACCTTTCATAATTACATAATCTTCAGACCCGGGCGCATTTGAATTGTTTTGTACATTGTTTAGAAAGGGGTTTCATGTATATACAAACAATAATTGACCATGCAAGACCCGCTATAATCACCTATGGGTTCATCCTTACCGGAATTCCGACTGAAGACCTGGTTTGACCGTCGCACATCTTTGGCATTTTGTATGTGACAGTTGAATCTGGTTATAAATACCCCTAATGTGAGTAGTACGATTATTCGTAATCCTATTTTAGGGGTAGAGGCCAAGTGACTGGCATGGTATGGACCTGGCACTAGTGCGGGTTATTGTAATTTCAGGGCTGAATATATTTTTACTTTATGTAAATATTCCGTTCTGATTTTGGGATTCTTCCCCCAATGCAGCATGTTAAAACGGAATCGAACCCGTTTGCCCGGCCTTACATGAACTTAGCTGTTGATAGGCCGTTAAACACCAATAAACAAAACAAAAATATGGCGTAAGGTCACTTTTCTCATCTAATGATCCAAGGGACAAACCATGTTGGTACTCTACATTGTCCAGTGGACAATATCGAGTACTAACATGGTTGGTCCTAGGAATCACGATTTGCCTGGTTTGGCCCTCGGGTACGTTTTTATCTTTGGCTCTTTTGTTACCTGGGAGTTGAATTGGGTATTATTACCCATTATAAAAGTAGTAAGATTATTACTGATCCTACTGCTTTTGGAAGGGGGTCAAGTGATTCTGGTGTGGTGAGGACCTGGCATCGGAGCAGGATTATTTTCATTTCAGGGCTGAATATATAAATTTTTTATTGTAAATATTCAGTTCTGATTTTCCCCCCATTTTTACATGTACTTGAACATGTACATGTACTTATACTGGTAATATATGGGATTTAGCACTAAACCCATTGACCTGGCCTTAAATGACTTTAGCTGTTGATAGGCCGTTAAACCCCAACAAACAAACAAACATCTAGTGGTCCTAGGAACCAGCCATCTGAGTACTCTACATTATCCAGTGGACAGTATCGAGTACTAACATGGTTGGTCCCCACTATGGCTATGTGAAAATTAGTTACATTATATGTGACTGGAGAAATGGGGATTATGGTTTTTATAACCAGACTGATTACACCTGTAGCCTATTTCACAAAAATTGCAAAGTATACTTTGAAGGAGAAATTTTCAAGTTAAGGATACATTTATTAATTGTTATTATACTGAATTTATTACATTATCACAGCCATTTTGGCTGTGATAATGTAATAAATTCAGTATAATAATTCTGCATACGTTTAATCATGAAATATATGCAGTCGTTAGTTCTATATTAAATACAATGCAAATAATTACTCCCTTAAAGTATACTTAGCTAGATAAGTATGCTTAACAATTTGGTGCAATCGGATCCTGGTCCACTAGTGCATTGACATAGCTTGATAAGGATATATTATGAGACACGCCATGTCATTTTGTACCTAAGAACATGTGCGATGTTTCATATGAGACATGCCATTTGATTTTGTACCTGGGTGAGAAATCCTGCTACTGATGATAAATTATTGTATTTGACCAGGAGTATGAATGAACATGCGAAAATGTTTTGTATCCCAGCAAACGGCTAAGGTCATAGAGAGACAGGGCCTTGGTTTAAGTCCCACCCAAAATACCAGTGGACCTTTGCAGTCCTTTCGTTTGTGACTATGGTGGGAAATGGACCCACTATCTTCGGTATAGTAGTGCAATGCTCTACCCATTACAGTGATGGGTTGTGGCCTTAGTGTTAGAAAACCTGAATTTTAATCTGGAGCTTATGGATTCAAACCTCGGGTATGACATCATACATAGTTTCATAGTATTTCCATCCCACTGGTCTGTCGGATGAGAAATTGTGGTCCCGTCTCTATATGACCTTACGTGTTGCTGGGACGTTGTACCGATTCACTTTCACTTTTTTTCTGCCCATTAGAATATTAAGCTTTCATTCCAAGAGTATGAATACTCGTGTGTTGTTCGAGGCTTTTAATGTCTGAGAAATGTTTGCTAATGGAATACGGTATGCAAGCTTCCTTTCAACTGCAAATACAGGATGGGATTTTCCCAAGAGACTGCTTAAGCTGGTCCTTTGAGAAAAAAGATTGCATGGCAGTTCCCCTGTATGGATTTGTACATGGATATCAAGTTGTAATTTTGGGAGAAAGCGTGCATGGGAGTTCCCCTGTATGGCTTTGCACGTGGATATCAAAATTGGTCTTTTGGGAGAAAGCTTGCATGGGAGTTCCCCTGTATGGCTTTGCACGTGGATATCAAAGTTGGTCTTTTTGGAGCAAGCTTGCAAGTGAGTTCCCTGTATGGATCTGTACGTGGATATCAAGGCTGGTCGTTTGGGAGAAAGCGTGTATAGGAGTTGTTGCCCTGTATGGATTTGCAAGTGGATATCAAAGTTGGCCTTTGGGAGAAAGCTTGAAAGTGAGTTCCCTGTATGGATTTGCACGTGGATATCAATGCTGGTCTTTTGGGAGAAAGCTTGCAAGTGAGTTCCCCTATGGATTTGCTCGTGGATATCAAGGCTGGTCTTTTGGGAGAATGCTTGCATGTGAGTTGCCCTGTATGTATTTGTTCTTGGATATCAAGGCTGGTCTTTTGGGGAAACTCTTGTATACGAGTTGCCCTGTATGGATTTGCACGTGGATATCGAAGTTGGTATTTTGGGAGAAAGCTTGTATAGGAGTTTCCCTGTATGTATTTGCACTGTATATCAAAGCTGGTCTTTTGAGAGAAAGCTTGCATGGCAGTTTCCCTGAGGTACAAAAACTATGTTCCCCTGGATTTTGGAGGAAAGCATGAAACTTTGCATATAGGGGTTTTAAGGTAAGCTGAATTCAAATAATTTGGGATACATTTGATCCGAGGTACGTAACGTCCTCAAATTCAAAGATCGCCGCCATCCGCGTTTGGTTAATAAAGAAATGGCAATAACTTGAGATAGAAGCCAGATGTACTGCTTATTTTGATGTCTACATATAGGTCTTCATATATAAGGAATATGTTGAAAGTGTTTAAATGTAGCTATGATATAGCTATACCACTGTAATTCAAGATGGCCGCCATTTTTGTTTCATGGAAATCACAAAATACGCATAATATGCAAACTGGTAATATCTAATCCAAGTTGCATATAATCTGACTAGTTTAATGTGTATTTACACACAATGAATTCCTAGTGCGTAATTGAGATTATAATACTACTATTTTACTATCAAAACGTCAAAATGGACACCCAATGTTGTCCTTCACACACCTACTCATACTTGTTAACCAACAAAAGTTAGAACTATGCATTTAATGTCTAGCAGTAAGTTTCTCGGACATGTGTATTCTAATAACATTGCATTATAGAAGTATTGGCAAATCGTAAAATTAAATAAAAAAAATAGAAGATATATTAATTCCGAAATATAATTGTTTAACCATTTGACTCAATTACTGTCGCACAACGCACGGATGCTCGAAATATCATGTACACGGTCCTTCACATACACAGGTGTGTGCATGGGATATTAGCCTTGCCATATTTGCACCTGCCAGTACAGTTGCTGTCACTGTCACAGGTTGCAGACTCCACACAGGACACCAGGTACTTCCCTTCTTTGCCCAGCTCCACTCCATCGGATCAGGTAGGTTTGGAGTTGCAACTAGTGTTGCCCCATAAATGGCCATCTTGGTAGGCAGCGCGGCTGGCATGCTGTCGCAAGCCGTCACTTATAGGAGGGATGTTTTCCAGCTGCCATGTTCCGGATGCAACGAGGCTGTTGACTGCGGTCAACGTCGACATGCACTTGTACAGAAGGACTACAAATCTTTCTAGGGTCTCCATATCTTGATCGGTGATCAGGCTTGGTGAGTTAGGTAGTGTGTGTAGACAGTTTTGAATCAGTTGGAGCTTCGCCACACTTCCCACATGGTCTGCTTGCCCATTCCGAAAAATTAAGAAACTGTATCGCAGCCCGAGAAAAAATGCAGGTATAGTAGACCCTGGACCAATCAGTTCCGAGTCGTGCTGCGATACGGTCCGTTGACACGCGGTGAATTGATTTTCCACTACTGAATTATACCCAAAGTTTACATTCCTGGATAACTTGAGCAGTTGCGAGAACAAGTACCACCACATCTGTATCGCTGGCTTGTATAATATTGCGACGACCTTGTTTATAGGCATGAGCAGCATGAAGCAACATTCTTCCATCAGCATCCTCACGGGTACATGGCGCTGACTGGGACATGTCGCACAGCGGCATGGAAAGTAGCGTGTGTTGTGATCTAAAGCTTGTTTGGCGGAGGCTCGTACATCCGCATAGCACCAGCTATATAAGTAGTTAAACAAACCTGATTTGTTTGAATCCGCACAAAGAAAAGTTTTTCAGTTTGGAGGTAACCGGGTGTTTGTTGCTACTCACAATGGGTCACAATTGCCCCTGATTGCTCGTGTCTGGGATATCAAGCGGTCAGTTCTGTAGACATCCTACACGGCATCTAGGCGACACATACTGTCGATGTTTGGCGATATATGGCAGGAATACTAGCGTTACGTAATATCACAGAATGTCTTTGCAACTGTCTTTTTCGGGTCGAGTGTGTGGACAAGGGCAGCTCTATCTTCATCATTGTTTTCCTCAGCTGGTGGCTCCAGACAGGTGATGAGATCATATTTTGAAATGTGGCGCATGACATCACCGTCAGCCAAGGCTGGTGGCCGCGGGTGATTCTCATGCCCGAACGAATTATCTAGATCACCGTCTTCGGACTGAAGGAGTTGTACATTCGAGCAAACAACTCGACATCTCTGTTAAGAACCTTTGTTTTTTTAGTCATCCTTTCATTTCGATTTGCAGAGTGGAAGCCGACTTTCTGAATTGACTCAAAGAAAGACTGAGGAACCAGCCATTCGGTCTTGAAAGAATGTCTGATATTGCGCTGTTCCTATTTCTTAAGCTGTACAAATTGACATGACGACTTTGGTATCTAGTGTGACCACATCTGTACTGTCATCTGTGAATGGATATACTCATCTATCACGTTAACGACATTTTTCACATTCGCCTGTTTGGTATTGTACACACACTAAGCACCCTTCCGACTTCAGGGTTTGCCACCATCAATGCTGCTTCATTCTCGCTGATCCAAATAATCGCAGCATCTCCCTTCACATGTAATTGATCATTTGCCATATGTTAAAACATGCGAGCACATTTCTGTGTGACAAAGTATCCTGCTAGAAAGTTGTCATGGACTCGTGTAAACTGGTCTGGTAGATGGAGCAAAGCGATTACATGGGTGCTTAGCCATCATGCATAATGGATGTGATCCATAGCAAACATCCATGTGAGTATTTTCCCGAAGGTTTCCACATATAGTTTAAAGTCAGCTGTTCTCTGTGACCTCATAAACTGCAGGAATAACTGCTCCAACTTCAACACAGTGTCCCAGTAGTGAAATTGGGCGCGTCGTTTTTCTCGTCTGCTTATGCCAGTCTTCAAAGTTAACATATTCTTCTGAGGACGGGGAATTCTAATACATGTCAAATGCCCGTAGTGTTAGCATATGCAATGCTGCAGCATTTACTTAATGTGCCCATTGACATCTGGATACATTACATGTACATGTATATCCCTTGTGTGCACATCTGCTCTGCCATCAGTCACCACGCTGGCTTCAGCTGATACTGAAGAACATCTGCTGCCATCGTGCCAAGCTCCATCAGTTGTAGCATGGACATTTCAATGTGAAGGCCCCAGAGTAATACAACAAGCTTATCCTCACCATATACGTCTGGCCATGAGCCTTGTTTTTTCTTGGCTATGGCATAAAATGGCTTTTCCATTGTGGCCACTGGCAAGAGTCGAGTAATTGCAGGTGGGCGAGGAGCTGTAACTTGCAAATTGTGGCAAAATTTGTTGACCATGGTGGGTTCATTGTTAGCTGTTCGATCATCTTTGCAGATATTAGAGATCCCATTCAGCCAGTCGGTGTCAGTCTTAATGAGATATGGGGTCATATGATCGGTCGCTGTAATTGTTAAAGGAGTTTCACTTGATAATTTAGATGGTTTTACCATTGTCTATTGATCAGGAAGTAGCTGAATTCCCTTTCCTTTAGGCACTTCACTACCTACTGGATGTGCATCAGTGTGGCGAAGTACCCCTTGGTCTTCATCGTATCAGTGCTGAAACAATGGTATAGTCGTCCCATGGAAAGATGAGTGCTGAAGTTGATATTGGATCGTGATCAATTTGTCCACATTTCCAGTTGTGAACGATAGCAAGGATTCTCGATTTTGGCAGTGACGAACGTCAGGCGCGGTTGTTGATGCTTTCTTAATCGAATTGTAGACGAGTAGTTGTGCAATTGCATGGAATGGGATGGTGCTTAACGGCCCATCATTTCCAAATGTTAACAAAAAATATGGTATTTCCCAAATATTGATGCAAAACTTATGTAAATCTGCAATAAATTTGGCGAAAATCGTGCTATTATTTATTTTGTGATTTTTGTCCAACAACCACTTTTCCGTGTACATTTCAGGTTCCATGTGACCTGGTAGAAGTCAGTGTCTGCATCTCGATGTGCATCCATCCCCTTGTATATGTATATCGGAATCACATCAGATGGTCCTGTAACTGATCAACATTCACATCCGGAGGAAGTTCAGCTGTCAGAGAAACAAAGTAATCCGCATCCAATAGTGTGCATGCCTATTTAAAGTAACTGTTGGGTTTTATTCCATGGAGGAATTTCCATGACCAAAAAGATCATTCCAAGTCTAATCAAAGTACTGAAAGTACTGAACATAGAGTACTACAAGAATTCCGCCACGGAAGCGGTGTCGCGCCGGAAAATGCCTTGTCGGTACAAAACAATCTTGTAGCAGGATTTTTGTTAAAGTTTCTGCATTACATTGACATCGCCATGTTTACTTCTGTTTTGTGAATGAAATAGTTGGCCCCGGATCGAGTATATTAAAACATACAAATGACGTCATTGGGGGTAACCGCTGACAAAATTTTCAATGTATGGAAGCCCAAACTTCAGTACTTGCATTAATATGGGTATTAATTAATCTACGCTGGATGTGTTATTACGGGGCGCCATACAGGACAGGTTAATTATGTGTACACAATTGAGTTTTGTAACACTAAAAATCCCAAAATTCAACAAAATTCAATTCTGTCAATTCTGTGTCACAAAATTCAATTCTGCATACGTTTCGGTTACAAAATTCATTTTTGTTATAAAGGATTCAATTTTGTAAGACAGAATTGAGTTTTGTGAAGAAAATTCAGTTTTGTGGGACAGAATTCATTTTTGTCCACAAAAATTAGTTTGCGTAGGATAGTCTATGTCATCTCTACGTTGATTGGTTGAGATCGGTCTTAGTCCATTTTACTAGATGGTGGAGTACACTTGCAGGTTTAAATATTTCAATGCGAAAATATAACCCAATATATCAATATTATACTTCTTTATGGACAGTTATTTTGGTTATATTATGATTACAAATGAGTGGTCACACCATATAAGCATATATACTTTGAAGGAGAAATAAGAAAAATATTCAGAATTTTCCCTCAATTATGTAAACAGGGTCAAACATAAAGTAGCCGGGACATAGCTAGACCTGAGAGTATGCCCATATATAGAGAATACCAGGCTAGTGTATTTTGATATCAAGTTTATCAGGCAAGGCTAGGAAACGCGTAGGAATTCCGAGGCTTGCCGAGGAATTCCTACCGTTTCCGAGCCGAGCCTGATAAACTTGATATTAAAATACACTAGCCTGGTATTCTATTTATCAGGTAACGTTTTATTATGCTCGAAAATGACATTAGATGACGTCGTATTCTAACAGAAGATCTAACCTTGTGAAACAAATGGTATAGATCGTGTCTACTAGTTGCGAAGTTACGTGTTCGCAACTATGTGTCACATGCATTATTTACAGTATACACCATCTTAGTATCCATGGTATCTACACAAATACTACAAATGGTTTCCTCAAATGGCCCAATACACACATTCTGTTTATAAACACAGACAGCAGTTTAACACAGGCCACAGCGCGTGTATTATTGATTTAACTGGGGCAGATGTACCTTGCGATACACAATAAATGACGTCAGTACTCGCGGGAGATCTACATGTACATAGAATTATGTGTACAATTATAACGCAAATGAGTTTATATACGAATGGGTTTGTCAACGTTTGACTGTTTGGAGATAGTTGAAGCAAAATGGCAGAATGAGAAATGAATCATCGGCATAATGAGAAATGAATCATCGACATTGAATGTGTAGATCGGCGACCGTGACCCATTTCTCCAGTGCAGTTTCTGACCAATGGTAGTCCTTCTTACATGCGTGTGCAGAATTGTATTTTGTGACACAGAATTGAATTTTGTTACACAGAATTGACAGAATTGAATTTTGTGAATTGAATTGTGCGACACAGAATTGATTTTTGTTACACAAAAGTAAATTTTGTGACACAGAATTGAATTTTGTGACACAGAATTGAGTTTTGTGGCACAAAAATGAATTTTGTGACACAGAATTGAATTTTGTGGCACAAAAATGAATTTTGTTGACAAAATTGAGCCATGTCCCACTTGGCGCCCCGTAGTTATACTGTCATTAATGTGTTCCCTGACTGTAATGTATCACTTACTGACTTATTGACCCCCTTCCCTGAACGTAGAATTGACACTCATGTTGGCGTGTATTGGCCACCATAGACAAATGTCAATCAGGCAGAATTCGGGAATGTCGCTAAAATCCGCTGTAAATCCATCGATAGAATGAGAATTAACATCAGACCCACACGTGCGAGTTTTGTTGCGACACAATCGCGACCATAAACAAATCTGTGTCAACAGGTAGCTGTAACCCCTTGATATCGTTTGTGTGTTGAACGCGTCGCGTGTTTATCCGGTGGAGAGTATTCGGAGGGGAGTTAACTCTGCCAAAAACTATAGCCTGTTACTAAATTTAGCGATAACCGCACGATTTGTGACGCAAATGGGGGCAAATCACAACTTGAAGGCGCAACAAAATAATCCCATGTATCCGTTGTTGATATTGTTCAGTGCAAGTAGTTTTTCATAATATTATTTTCAATTAGCGGTTGCGTATGACAGTTATAAACGTTGAGTAACACAATGCATTTTGTTGTTATGGTTATTCCAAGATATCACTATGGACTAGCCCATCGAGGGGGGTCTGGGGCGTGGCTAACTGTCCGACGCGATTCCAAAACATAGGCTACCCTATGTAAAAATAAGTTAAAGAAGAATACAACAACAGGTTTTATTTCTGTAAATGATACAATTGATATGAAATGATATATAAATGCTGACCCGCATGCAAACATAACAAATATTAAACAAGTTACATACATTTGAAATGTTATATTAGCTGAAATGTGGCTGTGACTGGAGAAATGGGACGTATGGGTTTTGCGACCAGTGCATATCCAGATCAGCCTGTGCATCTGCACAGTCTGATCAGGATCTGCACTGTTAGCCATTTCATCAATGAAACACAAATGTGATTTGTAACTGTAACCTAATAATGATCTATATTGCTTGCTATCAGGCTACAGGAGTGTACGTGCTATTTGATCAAGAGCTACAGTGGTCACAACTCCCATAAGCCACATTTCTCCTATCACAAATATGTGCATTCCGCATTCATCACTGAATAATATTTGTTATTGTCATCTTATTACATAAACTTGATATGTTATGAGGAAATAAAAGGAAAATGTAAAAATAATATTTTCATTAATTTAAAAAAAAAATGTTAGGCCATACACAAGTATATTGGTTCTCAAACACAGGGTTTGCAAAATGTGACGCGGGAGGACAGATTTTTAAAATCTGTTTTTTTTTTGGCTTGAGATGTTCGATTCTGGTTGTTTTCAAGTCGCCAGATGCATACATGTATACATTGCCCTCCACATTTGTGTGTTTCGTCGATGCTAAGAACTTCAAGGCGTTTGACCTTGTCCAGCGTGACTGTCTACATGATCTATGGTATAAACTATTATCGAGCAGGGTTAACGGCACAATTGTGAACAACAGAGTACCAAATAGAAAGGGATTTTCCCAAGCATATCCCTTTTTCGCTCACTTTTTTGCTCTCTCGTCACGACTGATTTCCACGTTTGAGCAGTTTTGGGGTCGAAATGTGTTCAAACTCGCAAATTGGAAGCTCATCAAATTTGCCTCTAAAACTGATCATTTCCAGGTTTGAGCAGTTTTGGTGGGCATTGTAGGAAATTTCTTACATTAGAAACTCTCCATTTGCAGGTTTTCATAGTTATTGACAGCAAAACAAACAACGGAATATGGGCAGTGTTATTTAATAAATTTATTTAATAAATATAAACTTGATTGTAGGAAATTTCCCACTATTGAAATACAGAATGTACAATTTAACAAAATAATTACAAATTGGACACTGAAATGCCAAAAAATACAACTCCGACAATATCCGAATACAATGAACTAAACATGATGATTAATCGGTTTTCATTGTAGGAAATTTCCTACGTTCGATTTAGGTGTTTTACTTTTGTCTAGGAAATATTGTTAAACTTCTCTAAATAAATTTCAACACTGAAAATCAAAACATACAACTTAGACAATATCCAAATGTACATCAATTTAATTGAACGTAGGAAATTTCCCACAACTAAACCTCATTTACAGAAAAGTCAGAAACCGATCGTAGGAAATTTCCTACGTTCCATTCAAGTGATTTACTTTTGTGCAGGATATATTGTCAAATACATGTACATGTACATGTAACTTTCAACACCGAGATTCAAAACATAAAACTTTCACAAAACTGTGATCAGTCGTATTTGTTTTACAAAAACAACAGAAACCGATCGTAGGAAATTTCCTACGTTCGATTTAAGTGATTTACATTTGTCAAGGATATATTGCCGAAGTTCTCGAAGTTAATAAATTTCAACACTGAAATTCAAAACATACAACTTTGACAATATCCATATGTATATCACTTGAACGAACGTAGGAAATTTCCCACAATTAAACCTAAAAATCATTAATTTTATATCAGTTGTTATTTTCTTTTACAGAAAAGTCAGAAACCGATCGTAGGAAATTTCCTACGTTCGATTCAAGTGATTGAAAGTATCTAGGATATATTGACAAAGTTCTCTATGTTAATGAATTTCAATAATTCAAAACACAACTTCGGCAATATTCAAGTATAACTCACTTGAATAGAACGTAGGAAATTTCCCACAATTAAACCTCAAAAGTTATTCATTTTATATCAGTCGTTTTTCTTTTACAGAAAAGTCACAAACCAATCGTAGGAAATTTCCTACGTTCGATTCAAGTGATTTGTTTTTGTCCAGGATATATATATAAAGATCTCTATGTTAATAAATTTAACACTGAAATTCAAAACATACAACTTTGACAATATCCAAATGTACATCACTTGAATTGAAAGTAGGAAATTTCCCACAATTAAACCTAAAAAATAATTCATTTTAGCTCGGTCATATTTGTTTTACAGAAAAGTCAGAAACTGATCGTAGGAAATTTCCTACGTTCGATTCAAGTGATTTAATGTATCTAGGATATATTGACAAAGTTCTCTATGTTAATGAATTTAAATCATTCAAAACACAACTTCGACAATATCCAAGTATAACTCACTTGAATTGAACGTAGGAAATTTCCCACAATTAAACCTAAAAAATAATTTATTTAGTCGCATTTGTTTTACAGACAAGTCAGAAACCGATCGTAGGAAATTTCCTACGTTTGATTCAAGGATTTATATTTGTCTAGGATATAATGACGAAGTTCTCGAAGTTAATAAATTTCAACATTGAAATTCAAAACATACAACTTTGACAATATCCAAATGTACATCACTAGAATTTAACGTAGGAAATTTCGCACAATTAAACCTAAAAAATCATTAATTTTATATCAGTCGTATTTCATTTACAGAAAAGTCAGAAAACAATCGTAGGAAATTTCCTATGTTCGATTCAAGTGATTTAAAGTATATAGGATATATTGACAAAGTTCTCCATGTTAATGACTTTTCAATAATTCAAAACACAACTTCGACAATATCCAAGTTGAAGTATAACTCACTTGAACGTAGGAAATTTCCCACAATTACACCTAAAAAATAATTAATTTTAGAATAGTCAAATTTCTTTTACAGACAAGTCAGAAACCCTACGTTTGATTCAAGTGATTTACATTTGTCTAGGATATATTGCCGAAGTTCTTGAAGTTAATAAATTTCAACACTGAAATTCAAAACATACAACTTTGACAATATCCAAAAATAAATCACTTGAATGGAACGGAAGCAATTTCAAACAATTAAACCTAAAAAATAATTCATTTTAGATCAGTCATATTTGTTTTACAGAAAAGTCAGAAATGGATTGTAGGAAATTTCCTACGTTCTATTAAAAAAGTAATTCATTTTAGATCAGTCGCATTTGTTTTACAGAAAAGTCAGAAACCAATCGTAGGAAATTTCCTGCGTTCGATTCAAGTGATTTACTTTTGTCTAGGATATCCGTCAAGCAATCGGTCAAGTAATATTAAAGTTATACCATGATGAAGAAACTTGTACAAACTTTTTCTTACAAAAAAAATGTGTGTTTCCGCAAAAATATGAAGGTAAAACAGGCCATAGTCATGTTAATGGCGGCATGAGTGTGTTCGCAATGTTCACATGCATCAAGTGTCCAAACATTGAAGCAATCCGTCAAGTAATATTAAAGTTATACCATGATGACGAACCTTGTACAAACTTTTTGACAAAAGCGGCACATGCACATGATTGCGAAATATTTACCACAACTAAGGACATACAAGTTTGTCAATATACATAGCAAAGCCATAATAAATATATGTTGTTTACATGGAGAAATATGCAGATGAGGAAGAACAATTTATTTATTTAATAGTGTTTAATGGTCTGTCAAAAGCTAAGGTCATCCTAGGCCATGTTAGCTGGGTCAAATCCCATATTTCACCAGTATCAATGGAAATTCAATGGCAAACAAATGGAGTTACATGTATGTAATAAGACATCTGGAGTAGTAGTATATAAGAGTCAAAATGATACCACCACCCTCTGGAAGCCACCGGCTACACGTGGTGCCTCCCACCAGGTGGTGCTATAATTAATGACTCTTATATACTACTCAGATTTTCCTCCATTTTTATGAGAATATTTATGAGAATGGGAGTAATTTTAATTTTTCAAAACACGAAGGGGGGAGTAGGCATAATTTTAATTTTTCCAAACACAAAGGGGGAGTAAGCATAATTTTTTTAAAAACACACCTACTGTTCGGCGGGTATGTATGAGAACATATTTTTCACCATATATTTATGACATGAGAAGATACACCCTATTAGAGATAAGAATCCCTATGGTTATACTCAGTATATTACAGCAATCTGTCATACATTTATTACAAATAAAATTACACCCTATTGAAGATAAAAATCTATTGGTTATACTCAGTATATGCCTACCATAAAACAAATGAGAGCAAGCTAAGAGTTGGGGAATTTCCCTAAGAGGTTTGAGACTCAAGAAAGATATAGCAGATAGGATAAGTGACGCGCGAGCCATCGTCTACGAGGAGAGGCTGCGACGTGCGGTTTCGACCGGACGACTGCCGCTGACCCTGAAAAACACTCCGAGAAATTGGAGAACGAGACGACGGCCAGTCTGCGCGCCACCGCTTACGCGCAGCGTGTAAAAGAAGATCCCAGCGCGCGTAGAAAACCACTATTCAAGGCACACTACAATAAGATTTATCAAGGGTTGGTTGGGAGACCTCCTAAGAGTAGGAGAGATATCGCCAGAGCTTTGGTGGAGGAGGGTCCCAGGATTCTCGCCGAAGAAGCCGAAGTTAGGGAAACTGTTGATAGGGGTAGGAGGAAGATAGTATGGACTTTCGAGAGGGGGGGTAGATGGGGAGATCGCTAATCGCATAATGAATAAAATTCGTCCAGAGATGACCACGGCGTGTTATCTGAGGTATTCGTGCTCGTATCGTATTAGGAACATAGAGACCGACGCTACTATGATCTATCACAAACAATCAAAGGGCAGTCCGTGGATAAACGAGATCGCCAAAGCCGAGAGTTGGATATCCGATAGAGAGAAAGGTCGAATGGACATCGACAAAGTTGAGAGACCAAACACAAAATGGACCTTCGTTCGTTGGATATCGGTCGAGGTGAAGATGATCATCGACGCTCAACAACTTCTCATGGGAGCGGGAAAACTCCCAGACTGGTTAAGACAGAAAAAGGGAATGTATTCCGTCGACACGTACGACGACTACTTGTGTCTGTTTAGGTGCATAGCCATCCACCGTGGAGGGAGACCAGACCGCTGTTGTGAGAATGCACGAACTCTAGCTAACGAATATCTCGGTCACGATAACGGACCGGATAGTAAGGGAATTCCCTTGAAAGATATTAAGAAGGTCGAAGAGCACTTCAAGATGGGCATTCGCGTTTACGAGCCCACCGACGATGGGAGTGTGGTATCTCATGAAGGTTCCGGCAAATTACGATGTTGGTTGGGGAGAAGACAATGACGATAGGAATGTTTGGAGGTCACTCTTTCCTCATAACGAACCTCCGCAAGGACAACGAGTAGGGTGACCTCCGGATGCAACATCGGATTGCAACAACGGTTCACAAAGATCGTGTAACATGCACAGGCACGCGACCACCTGCATGGGTGGGAAGACCGTGGTGACATGTCCAGGTAAGATCGTAGAGAGACCACAGTCTGCATACGAGAAGGCGTTCTATCCCAAGGGGTCAGCGAGCGAGAGATCGATTCAATGGTTGAGCAGAGAAGAAGAGAGATTGGGAAAGCACATACATCACGCGAGATGCGGTCACGGTGGAGAGAGGTGGGTGGCCGGCGATCCTGTCGATGGATATTGTCACGAGACCAAGACCGTGTTTCAGTTTCACGGATGCTACTGGCACGGGTGTCCGATTCATCACGGTAAGACAGCGCTGTATAGTAGTACAGGAAGACGAAAATTCGAGACGCCAAGATAAGGGAGGCGGGTTACGAGCTGGTGGTGATGTGGAGTGCGAGTGGTTGAATGATAATTTTGATAAAATTAATACCTACTATCCACAATCACCGCGCGAGGAGGAGACGACTCTGTACCCTCACCAGATAGTCTATGACTTCGAGGCGTATCTCGACAAGTCAAAAAACCACTCAACCCACCAAAGACCTGACCTTCGAGGTCGAGCACGTTCCTATATCTGTGTCTTTGGGGGATACGATGCATGAAGGGATAACCCACATCTGCGAACGAGATCCTGACACGCTAGTAGAGAAGTTCGTGACCGAGCTACAGATGAGAGGCAAGGCAATCAGGGAGGGGGTTAGGAAGAAGAAGTATCTGCCGGCCGATATAGATATGCTATCGAAGTCTCAGCAAGCAAAGATTGTCTCTTGGATTGATCAAGTCCCGGTGTGGGGTTCAACTGTAGCAGGTACGACCTGAACCTCATCAAGCAGTTACTTGTCGAGAAAGTTGGCGGCCACCGTGACTAAGGTGATGGTCGGAAAGAGAGCCAGCACGACGATGTTTCTGTTTCTTTACCCCGGAGTTTAGATTTCTCGACATCATCCAGTATCTGGGACCCGGTACCCACGTACGACCGGTGGGTTAAGGCGTAACGACTGTAAAATGATAAAGTCTCACTTCCCGTACGAGTGGTTCGATAGCGCGGACAAGCTCGACCATCCGGGGCTGCCAGACTATCCCGAGTGGTACTCGAAGTTGAAGGGTGAGTTCCTACTGTCGTTGTCCGAGTGGAAAGAGTGTAAGAAGGTATTTCAAGAAAATGGGATGAAGACGTTCAAGGAATGGTTGCAACACTACAACGACTTGGATGTCGGACCGTTCCTAGAGGCTCTAACTAAGATGACGGAGTTCTACAGAGGAAGAGGTGTGGATATACTCAAGGATGCTGTGTCTCTGCCCGGTGTTTCCCTTCAGTACCTACTTCGTGGGACGATCGATGGGAAGGCGGACACACCCGAGCTGTGGTCACCGAAATCTGAAACTTATGAGATGATGAAGCAGGGATTGGTCGGTGGTCCGTCCATAGTGTTCTCCAGATAGCAGAGGCTGGCAGGTCGACGATCAGGGAGGTCAGGTAGGTAGTCGGGAGGAGAAGATGTGCAAGGCGGTGATGGGGTACGACGCCAATGCACTGTATCTGTCTACCCTGTCGAAAGACATGCCGTGCGGGAGGAGACGATATGGACGTGTGACGACCCGAAAGACAGTCGTATATAGACTGTTTCGTGAGGAAGGTCAGGAGTGAAAAGTGGTTCGGATTTGCGGAGTTGGATATAGAGGTCCCGGAAACGTTGAGAGACAAGTTCTCGGAAATGTCACCGCTGTTCGTTAATCAAGAAATCGATGAGAACGATGTTCCGCAGCACATGAAGGACTACCTGGCCGGTACCGGAGGAAAAGGGTCGAAGGACAGAGAAAGCTCGTGGGGGCAATGTCCGCCAAGAAGATGATCATATACTCCCCACTGCTAAAGTGGTATCTGAGCACGGTCTGATCATCAAGGCGGTGCATAGGGTGATAGACTACACGCCCGGCAAACCGTTTCAGTGGTTCGTGGAAGAGGTCACCGCTGCCAGACGGACGGGGGACGTAGACAAGAGCAAGAAGGTGTTGGCGGAGATATTCAAACTGGTTGGCAACGCGTGTTGTGCAAGCTAATAGAGGCACAAGAGAGACACCTGAACACCACATATACGAAGGATGAGAAGACTGTCGACCGGGCACTGAGGTCGGCGTGGTTCGAAGACCTGGAGGAGGATTGGGGAGGCTTACGAGATATCGAGCAGGAAGAATCGAGTGGTGATCAACAGACCGTTTCAGTGTGGCATAGCGGTCTACCAGTTGGCCAAGCTCCGGATGCTGGAGTTCTACTACGATTTATTGGACAAGTACGTGGATCGCGGAGATTTCGAACTGATACAGATGGACACTGACAGCATGTACTTCGCGCTGTCGGAGAAGACGCTGGCGGCGGTGGTGAGAAAGAATATGAAGAGAGAAAGTTTAATAAGGAGAAGACCGAGTGGTTGGCGTGGGACGCGTGGAGCAACAGAACTCCGGGATTGTTCAAGCTGGAATTCGAGGGAGATAGAGCCATCGCTCTGTGTAGCAAGTGTTACTACGTGAGTGGTGATGGAAAATCTAAGCACTCGGCCAAGGGGATGTCGAAGAGATCTAACGATCTGACTTGGGAAAGGTATAAGAGTGCTCTCGAAGGGGTAGGGATATGGCGGAGAACAGGGGATTCCGAATGATTAACGGGGTGATGAAGACGTACTGTCAACAAAAATTAGGACTCTCGGCGTACTACGACAAGAGGAGAGTGATGGAAGACGGGTTGCACACAGAGCCTATAGATAGGTAAAAAAAAGAACTCTGAAAAAAGGATAGAATACTAAAGACTCTAACGATCCGGGGTAACTGGGTGTCAGAAGGCACCATAAGAAGTTCTTCGCGAACAAAACCGCGAGATGGACCATCAGTCAAATAATAGAGCAGGGCTCATCAGGTTTGGTAATAGAGCGATCCAGATGATATACATTCATTGACCACACGGGATCAGTCGCGCGGCGGCTGCCACCTTCGAGCTCTCCCGGTTGATAGAGGTACCGGACGTCAATATCTGATGGAAGTCGCTGCTCCTCTAAACCAACTGGTCGCCCGCGCGAGACGGCAGAGGGCTTGCTCGTCACCCTTTTAAACTTGATAGCATCTACAGGCTTCTTACCTATCAATTCTGGTCACCTCTCCGTTCAGTGTGGAGACCAGGCGGCGGGCAGTCTGGCCACCACTCGGTCGATCGCGAATGAGGGTCTACAAGTTCTTTAGCGTATTGGTGTCCGAACAGTCTCTCAGCCAGGGTTCGATTGAAGCGTTCCACGATCCCCTGGTCCCGGTGGATGTTGACGCGGCCGCGTCTGATAGAAACTTTATGCTTAGACAATAGATGAGAGACCGCGCCCATGAACTCGCGGCCGGGATCGACCTGGAGAAGATTCGGCCATTTGAGAGGACTCCTCTTATATATTCGGGAAGAGCCTCCGGCCACTTCCTTAGACTCTTTAGTGGCCAACGGCTCAGCCCCCTTATAACGACTCGCTACGTCAACGATTGTCAGTGCGTACTTGTACGTTTTGCGACCGACGCGATCGTGAGGGAGAAACAGGAGATCGCTTGGTGAACTTGGTTCGGCACCGGAACGTCGAATTTTGGGCGCGGAATATTGTGAGGCGCGGGTAAAATAGATCTGCCAGAGGCCTGCTTCTTGAGCCATTCCTTGACAGCGTTTTCTGAAACCTTGGTCGCCGCCGCGAGGTTCTTGATGGCCGCGAGTCCCTTCCAGTAGCCGCGTGGACTATAGTATGTATTCGACAGCTTGCGCGTTAGTTTGGTATCAAGTTTGCGCGTGTTCATCGTATGCGAAGTATTCTAATATATCGGACAATCTCCAACATGCCCTCGCCAGTTCGTCGTCCTAATAATAATAAACCTTTGTTGGAAGTACAATTGCGATTGTCGCTGCAGCCCCAATCGCGTTTGGGTTGGAACAGAGAGGGGAATCTAATTCATCCAATCTCCCAGGATTGGTGAGGAATCTAACATCGCTTTGCGAAAAGGGTGGCCGCTTTTTTCGTCCTCGAGACAATCTCGGGCCAGACGAATCATACTCTTTGCACCAGGTAAACGATGTATTTTGGGCAGTGTAGCCTACATCAATCATAGCGTTATAAAGTTCGTCAACTAACATCGTTCTATATATATATATATTTATAAAAAAAAAATGTTTTAATTAATTAATTTAAAATCTCGAGTTGATTAATAGCCGGCGAGACCCACCACACCCATTCCCACGATGATGAACGCGATCTCGCGGTCCTTTTGGGCTCTGAACGGTACATAGAAATCTGAAAGTTGGGGCTGGGCGGGATCCATTGGATCGACTTTTGTGCGATATGCCAGCGCGTACTCGCGGTTTGGCTTCTTCAACGTTCTGAAAAATAGTTTGCGCGGCGTGATTTTCGCGGCGAAGCTCTTCATTGACCCAGTCCAGATGGGCGGTTCGTTTTTTCGACCATGCTTCCTTTGCGCTATTGAGTTGTTCTACAGCTAAATCATGACGCTTACGCTCCTATCCACGTTCGAGCTTTTCATTTTAGAGAATATAAAGTTGCTACCGCTGAACGCCAATGCGTTTTACAAGCGCACCACCTACTATTACTGCGATTGAAGCCATTTATTTCCATATATTAACTGGTGAATTCCAGCTTTAACTAGATAATCTCGGGTCCAAACTGCGGCCGCTACATCTAAGGTCGCGAGCCCTACGTCTCTCACAGTAAAGTCCAATTTGGGAGCGGTTCCTCCTAGGGCCATCTTTGATAGTCGAGCATACCCGATACTGAACCCAGATATCACCACGGCGTGATAAAAAGCGCATTCACTAACATTTTACCATCTTGTTCAGCCATTGTTATAATTATTGCATATAAAATGGGTCGCGATCAATGTTTAAATGGGGGCGCATCCAAATTCAACATTGTTGATGATTGGTGTTTAGTAACTTTCTTCTGAACACTGGCTGGTTGTTTTTTTCTGGTATTTCCACACGCACAGGGCACCAACAACTGCCAGACCACCACCAACCAACCCAACTCCAATTCACGAATTTGGGTTCAGCCCAACTCCAACGGTAGTTGGTATTGGGTGACAAATTCTTATGAATTTGAGTGTGCTTCCAATTCGTGAATTGGGGGTGTTGTTGTACTCAACTCTGTATTCAGATGTTTTGATGTCCCCAATCTCGATTGGAGTTTAGCCTCTCGAAGCTCGGCGAGTATTTTATCTTGTTTAACTTTTCGGTGGCGCCGCCGCCGCCCAGCTGCCTGTCTTTGGGATTTTTTATATGCGGTATGTCATCCAGTGGCGGAGTAACACTCTGGTTCGATTGTGTTGGAGCAATCTGGTTCAACCGTCACTCTCGTGGGTGTGTCTTGTGTCATTTATATATTAATATTAGAGCTTATAGTTCGTGGGCATATATGTCCAAATTGACAGTGTTTACCCGTGGTCAACGCGGTTGTTAGTGGAGCTAAGTACATTCCAAACTTGTGATAAATTGAGCAGCATGCCGTTCTAAGAGTGTGTCCTATAAAAGGGTCAGTCTCTAGATCATCAATCAACCCCGCAGTGTTTGGTATAGGGAGAAGTCTACTAACGGCGGTAGCGTACAAATGAATAGCCGCCGATCCAAGAGTTTTTGTCATCTCTGCTCCCAATTTGGATTCGTATCGCGCATACATTTTATCGATCTCCGCATCTGACATCTTATCCACCTGAAAAAACTGAGAGACGCCTACCGAGATAATGCTCCGATTGTCCCCCAGCAACCAGCGCAGCTAGCGCTACTCGTCGCGCCGCATTTTCATTTTCATTCGGAGTCGTTGCACTCAACCCCGATTCCGATTGCTCTGTCGGATCATTATTGTTGGCAGTCGGAGTTGAGGTTTCTTCTATTAGCTGATCGAGAGTTCGTCGCAGTTCATTTTTCTTAATTTTTTCAAAATTAGTAATTTTAACTATTCTAAACAAGTCTCATCACTTTAACATATTTATTTAATTTTTTCAAAATTATTAAAATAATAAATGCGCACCACCCGATACTTATGCTCGCAACAAAGCTCGCAGCGGAGCACCAAATTGTTAACATTGTTAACCATTGTTCAGCATTATTCAGCATTGTTAAGCAATTGCTAAGCATTGTTCAGCATTATTCAGCATTTGTTCAGCAATTGCTAAGCATTGTTCATCAATTGCTAAGCATTGCAATAGCTTATTACTTTGCAATTTTCCTAATTTTTTCAAAATTATTAATTATTAAATAAATCGTTGATTTAGTTGATAACTTTATAAGCAGTTGTTGATCAGTCTTTAGCAGAAGCTTGGGCTGCTTAGTTTTCGAAAGTATCTGTCGAACCTCCAGGCGCTCCTCGCGCGTTGATAACGTCTCATTCTCGAAGACAGTCATCGAATGAGTCTCGGTCCTTGCAGTGAAGAGGGCGACCCATTTCGTTTTGCTCGCGCAGATCCTTGAGGACGGCGTTGTATTTTTGAGTGGATATCCATACGCTTTGCCTAGCATGGCGGCCAGAAAATGCGAGCTCGGAGAGCATGTCCTTCTTTTTGGTCATCGCCGCCTTGGCTGAGCAATCGTCAATCACGTATAGGGTGGGCTCGCCCTGAAATATTTGGTATAAACCACGCAACCAATCGTGAAGCCTATCACCGGGGTCAATAACGTATACCTCAGGGTCGGTCCATATCCACGGGCACCGCTGATAAGTATCGTTGTGCCGCACAGTGGGACATAGGATCACAATGTGACGAAAGGCATCGCGGTAGGATCCTCGAGTAAGTTGAGGATGAAAACCGTTTTTCCTTTTTTCCACATCCTGTCTGCCCACATATTATGGCGGAGTGAGCATCTCCAATCGTGAATTGGTATGATTGCTAGATTTCTTAATTTTTTCAAAATTATGTATTAATAAATCGTTAGAATTAGTAGATCGCTGATACGTATCGACCATTCTTCGATGTTGAGTTGTGCGTCTGTAATTATATATAAGTACACGTTCAATGGCCCGGCTCCGTCCGCCTCTTTGGTTATCTGGATCGTCACACCCTCACTAGCGTTCTCAACTTGGCGTCCGCTACCGTGTTTGGTCATTCGTCGCTGGCTCGCATGTCTAGCCATAACGCGTATTTGGTATTCAGGAACTCCGCGGGAGACGGGCCGAGAGATGCAGGTCTTTAGCAACTGCTGCAACCTCCGGAGAGCGCTTAGATCCGGCAGCAAACTGCTTCTTACTTCATCCCACTGCTGTGTGCGCGCGAAGACCCGCGCTGTAGAGTTGATTGGGGACTCCCTCGATCGTCACCTCTACCTTCGTGATTTTGGGGTTATGATCTGTCGGTTTTTTCTAGCACCGAACGCGAACGAGCATCCTCGAACAAACATCAGTATACCTTTCATCGAGCGGGCGGGTACGTTGACGTTAATATTCCACAATGTGTCGCTTTTGTTTTTCGGCATCTTGCGATGGCGAAGAACTCGGTCGTAAAGTATGGCAAACAAGCGCCCGGCCGTACTGGGTTCTGATCAATCGTGCTAGTTCGGGCATCGTGACCATGTCGTACTCCAGCGAAACATTATCGATCGCATACGTCGATAACATGTCGCTGGCTATGATAACTCGGCCGTAGTCGTTGAACGTTAGTTCGTATTCGAGGCGGTCAGCCCAAAGCACTCTGATAGTAGGGCATGTGACTCTCCAGCAACTCAAAGTCGAGCGGGATGTAGAAGCGGTTGCGTAAGCGCCCGCGACCGCGTTGTCACTAGCGTTGTTATCTACCTTGTTAGCAGCCCCGATTCTAAGTTTGGTTACGTTCTTATTTTTGCTGGTGTCAATACCTTGATAGACAGCGTTTTCAAGCTCGTGTGACGTCTTCCACAGGTCCTGATAGCAATGGTAGACGTCGCTGTCGTCGATCGTACATCACCTCATTACCAGAAATTCTTTATCATGGTCTTCTTGACGATGGCGCGACCCAGGTTCTGAACGACGGTTCGGTCCGCGTCCGTCGACGTTAGCGAAATAGTGAAAGCGAGGCGGAAACAGTACCCGGCACAATGACGTCGTTAGCTCCGAGGTTGGGGAAGCGGACTAAGAGCTGCTGGTTCTGGTCGATCGTCGATGGTTGTTCGTAATAACGACACTCTGTCTCACTTTTGCCCTTTTGCCCCGAGGGGCTCACGCAGTCTGCGGTATGGATTGAGTTTGCGACCGTATTGACTCGAAGACATAATTAATTTTTTCAAAATTATTGAAACTATTAAACCCGTATGGTTTTGTCTTTAATACATAAATTAATTTTAATTTAAGAAAATTATAAATATGGCTGATTACGATGTTGAAATGGATGATAAATCGGCAAAGACGATTACCTCGATGGTGATGATAATTTCGAGGATTCCCTCGAGACTCCAGTTCCAATCCAATCACAATTGGATGGGCGCTACTACTAGTCAAAGTCGGGGAATTACTCGAGGGAGCTGTAAACGACTACTACAACAGTTTAGGCAGAAAAAGGTCTGGTCCCCTCTGTCGGTCGCGACTACTCCAAGTTCAAATTTGATATGAACGGTAGATTGCGACTAAAAGCAGCATCAAATCTCCCAATAGTCAACAGAGGACCGTAAACCCCTAGCGATTAGCACCATTGCCGGAACCCCGGGCGGTGGCCGATTCATAAGGGACGAACTAGGATTCACGGATTGGAAGAGGGGTAAAACAATTATACGCCCGCGCTGTAGAGGCCCTAAAGTCTACCGACGAAAACTATAGCGAAAGACGGCCACCGCGATAGAAACGGTCGAGCTCAGAGAGGTCCCTCAAATAGCCACCGACGTTATTAACACGATGGAGACCACGTTCAGCGTGCAATCACAATTGGGAAAAATACTCAACGATGACCCACCGTTACCTCTTCGAGAACTCCGTGGACTCGATAAGGCTCTACAAACGGTCCGGGGCGAAACTGGTCCTTAACCTCTCCAAACTCACGGCGCTGGATGAACATATCGCGCTAGAAGAAAGAAAACTGGAGGAAGCCGGTGACGATAGAGAATCTACCGACGGGATCAACAAACTCCTGCGGTCTTTGCGGGATGAAAGAGAAGCTCGCTTGGAGGCCGCCTCGGCTAACCGTGAGGCTCTCCGCACACAAATAGTCGGATCCGCGAATCAATCTCGAGGGTCCTGCACGAGGACGACACTCGTGAGCGTCTTCGCACTCTGTTCAGAGAGCAGGGCGTCACGATAGCAAGCATCCTCGTTGCTATCGGCATGGACTATATCGACCATAGTTCTAACTTTCACCTGGTGGTGCGGCGCCACCACCCGCTCCAGCACCAGCACCAGCACCCGCTCCATCCGGTGGAGCCAAGGAGTGGATAAAAAAAACAACTAAAAGCCCTCGCCAGTCTTCTAGCTAAATTAGCTGGAAAGGCGGCTGGCCGCATACCTGGACTGATCGGAAGTATCGTTTCTTACTTGCTATCTATATTATCAAAAACGGCCGGATGGCTAGCCAAAAATACCTGGGCTTTAATCGTGGCAATCGCGGTCTCCTATATTCTCTGTCAGAGAGTTCCTACAACCAAGCGTAAATAATCCGATCGCCACGAGGGCGATGACGAGCCCCAATTTCCTCCTCCTCGTGTGTTGTGCTTCCAATTTCAACATTGTTGATGATTGGTGTTTCTCCAATCGCGATTGGCTGTTGAATGGAACTCGATGGTGCATCCACTTTACGAATTGGGGGTACTGGGTTCGATTTACGAATTGGGGGAGGTGTACCATTTTGTGTTTTATGAAATCGGTTCCACTGTTGGGGGTGCGCTTGATGATATCCGTGTTCACGTTACCGTTGTGGCCGATTTTTTGATTGGCGGTGGCGATTACGATATGATTATTGTAACCGTCCAACCGGGTCGTCTCGTAGTATCATATTGCTCGGCGCCATATAAAGACCTATTCCAAATACATAGTCTACTGGGGTGCTGGCATTCTGCAAAACGTCTTGATAATTCTGGATCGCCTTCTCCAGGTCACCCTAGCTGAGATGGCGTCCTCTACAAGTGCCAAAAATTGTTTTTGTGCATCAAACGCTGTTCCCATGCCCAGTATAGAACTGCGAGTTTGCTTCTGTGCGCGAGAATGGCCCAGACGTACGTGCGAATGGAGTCGTTTGACGCGAGTAACCCCGGCCTGCGTGAACCCTAGACCCGTATCTAACATAAATGTACCCCACGCGTTCTGAACCTCAGCAGCCTGCTGTATGTAATCGACGTGAGCCAGTTTCGGAGGTAACATTTTACAAGAAAACAGCCACAGTGTCGACCTCCAGACACTTCCGTCCCGAAAGTCATAGTCGCGGTCAAAAATTCCCGGCGATTCTGAATGACGATGTGGTCACCGGAGTGATCGTGTCTAAAATCAGTCTGTGTCCAATTCCCGGACTGGCCGTGAATGAGAACGTCCCCCGAGGCCGGTGCTGGTAGAAATGCTTTCTGTCTCCAGTCCGCCGTCTTTTGAAACGTAAAATTCGTTACACAGTCTTTCAAAGGCCATACGGTTATATGTGTTGGAAATGGGATCCCAGGCGTCGTCTTGAGGTAGTGAAATACTAGTTCTTTGAGAATCCTCCTAATAGTATAATACACGTGAAAGTTGTAGACACTTCGGAGCATGACATTCTTGGATGTCAGATGGTCTTTATATGAAACTCCACACCCGGCTGTTGCGCACCATACAGCGAAATTTATTTTGGTTCTGCAAAACTGCATCGGTGTTGCTTTCCAGCCGTTTACCACCTCCATCGTAGTAATCTTGGGCAACCTATATTGTTCAAAGATGTTAGGGAAGTTGGTGGCAAAGCCACTGTCCGGTCTAACCGTTACGGTTGGGTGTACAAGGCGGTTAACAACGTCTTTTTGTGTGTATTTACCTCCGACCGCGTACTTTACATTAGAGTTAAAGCTAAATGCTTTGGTATCCATTGAAAGATATTATTATGTTTGCTACTATAACTAATGTTCAAAAAGGGAGTTGTGAACTTCAAAAATTAATAGACAACTGCTGCGGAAAACGCCGGGTAGGCCTTAGATCAATCACCTTCACGGTTGGATGGCAGAATGTGGGGAAGAGCGAATGGTTTTACTATGTGAAGGATGGACTACAATTAGAAGTAAAGCTGCCTCACGGACTGTGGGGAAATAAGACAGCTCAAGATTTTTGTCAACTCAGAGCTTGACGGTATAATCAACCTCACAGTATCGAATGCTACCGGGCTCGCAACAATGACCATCAGCAGTGATAATAAGGTAGTGGTCTCCCGGGGTTGGGTATTCAACTCGGTTTTAGAGAGACATTACTCCTCAAACAAAGGAAGTGTTTACCCCCGGGTGAGTACGTCGGTGATAAACCGGTGGACTTCGCCTTCACGAAAACTCTCAGGGTGCACCTTGATCGGGTGAACACATCATACAACACGATAGACGGATCCCCCAGCACATTACTGAAAACTGTGCCGCCAGCGATTGTTTCTATGGGCGAGACTGTAACGTTAGACTTCCCACACCCAGAGATGAAAGTTTTGGAATCGGGACACATCCACGAGTTGAAGATTTATATTCTTGATGATAAAGGGCGAGAGTTGAAGAACGATTACCCGATTTCGGTCGTCCTAGAAATTTCAAATTAATTAATTTTAAGAAAATTAGAATTAAACGCATGTTCGAAATATATATTATCAACATTATGATATATACGGACCAGGTAGTTCTTCGATTGGGTGACAAATTCAAATAATTTGGAACCTGCAGAAGGGGGATTTCATCCCGACAGAGGGCGACTTTTTAACTACCCAAAAAACAAAGGCCTTGATTAATAGAAACTATATCGAGGGCCACGGACGAGATTCACAAGAGTCTACTATCACAACTTAGAGAATATGCCCTGGCTGTGAATACACAAAGTCGTGAAGAAACGCATACGGAACTAAAACGAACTAGGTAAAAAAAATAACCAAATTTAGAAAAGAGACCCGGTTGGGGATTGATAAAGTCCGAGAAGACCGTAAGGCTGAAATTAACGGAGGTTTATGATGCGTTGCGCTTAGAAGACTCTCTCAGCAAAGAAGCTACACTTGCTGAATTAGACGGAAAATAATCGATTTTCGAAATGAGGCCACGTCGGGTATTGAGAAGCACGAGAAGACCACCAGGCGGACCTTATGAAGGCTTATGAGGTGTTGCGCTCAGAGGACTCTCTCATCAGAGAAGCGGCACTTATGAACTAGATAAAAAATAACCAAATTTCGAAAAGAGACCCGGTCGGGTATTGATTAAAGTCCGAGAGAAGGACACCAGTCTAACCTTGCAGAGGCCATTGCGGAGGCTTATGATGCGTTGCGCTTAGAGAACTCTCACAGTAAAGAAATCGACACTTACCGAACTAGATGAAAAAATAGCCGAATTTATAAAAGAGACCAGGTCTGGGGTTGAGGGGGTCCGTGAAGCCACAAAGAGGCCATTGCGGAGGCTTATGGGGCGTTACGCTCAGAGAACTCTCTCAACAGAGAAGCGGCACTTACTGACCTATATGAAAAAATAACCGAATTTAAAAAAGAGACCCGGTTGGATCTTGATAGAGTCCGAACGGGTATTGAGAAAGCCCGAAAAGACCACCAGGCGGACATTACGGAGGCTTTATAGGGTGTTTGCGCTCAGAGGACTCTCCCAACGGAGAAGCAGCACTTACTGAACTAGGAGAAAAAATAACAGAATTTCGGGAAGAGACCTCCCGAACGGTTATTGAGAAAGTCCGAGAAGACCACCAGGCGGCCCTTACGGAGGCTTATAGGGTGATTGCGCTCAGAGGATCGGACGGGGATTGCGGGATTAGAACCCGAGTGGTTGAATCTATCCGCGCCATTGATGAATCACTTGTTGCGGTTGATGATAAAGTAAATCGAGTTCGTACTGAGGCATATAACGCAAACAATGCGCTTGCCGGAATAGTGCGAACAATGAAAACGCCAAAACGTTGTCATAACTGTTGGGCTGAGAAGCGGGGCCCATTGGTTGTGGGGCACTATGAATATTCGTTCGGTGCCAAAGCGAGTAATAAATATGGGGGATACACTATGACAGCTGCAGGTGAAGTTGTCCAAATGGCGGTCTGCTCGGTTAATGCTAATGGTAAACCTTGTGGGCGCGGTCGCTATAAATATTGTAGTAGATGGGAAAGAACGGGGGGTTGGAGTCACTAAAAATCTCTGGAGATAGTTCGACGGTGGTTTTCGTTCTCGGTGATGATCGAATTAGACTTTCCCAAGGTAGTAGATTATTAACTTTGTTACGAAAATCGGTGACTCAGAGAGTTCTTCCGCTATTGTCTCATTGTTAATTGAACTTATTGTGTAAATACTAATATATGAAATAAATTTAACTATGAACGAATCACCGCTTCAATTGTCAATACCGATCCACCAACACTGTATCCAACTCTCAATACCACTCCACCAACACTGTATTCAACTCCACCAACACTGTATTCAATTAACGAAAAAGTTCAGATTTTAGGTTGAATAATATCGTCGCTATGCAGGATATTTTAGTTAGAGAATGTGCAAATAGAAAAAGACACTCTAATAAATATAGGCGCGGCAAACATAGCTGAAGCATCTAGTACGGTTCTGGCAAGTGTTTCTGTTGTGTGGGGCGGGGACTGCTGCAACGCTATCTACAATTGTAATGATTCCACTTGCAGGGGTTTTGAGTGGAATTACCGTTTTATCTGGAACACTTTGTATGGTAATTAGGGCGGCGGGTGGAAAACTCGAGAAAAAAAGTAGAAAACATGATAGAATATCCGTTCTCGCTAGGTCTAAGAAAAATAGCATCGACGTTATGGTGTCCAAAGCGTTGGCCGATAAGAAAATATCAAATTTAGAGTTTGAATCCGTGGTGGAAGAAATGGGGAGATATGAAGAATTAAAAAATGATATAAGGATCAAGGCGCGCGCCACCATGCCAAAAATTGAGTGTACTGATTGGGATAAATTTAGGGTAAAACTTGGAAATAAAGTCGGAGGAAATGTTACAGCACCATTGTGATATTTTATAAAAGTTAGTTTTTAAAAAATAATTTTTATAAAATTAGTTTGATAATGTTTTTTACAGTGTTTTAATGCTGTAGAAAACACCGTGACTTATTAGATCGATTCTATCTTTCTAACTGACTTTTCGATTTGAATTATTACTAAACGATAATACTTGCGAGCACGTAATCCCTTGTTAATCATTCGATGAGTAGCCTGAGTGCCACCACATGGTGGACATAGTAATGACTCGGCTTTGGTCCCTACCCCACAATGTCGACATGGGCGAGGCGACACGGAACCTCTTCGCATCCATGCAGCGGTGATGTTTGCAATATTCGTAAATACCGGTACGAAAACATCTCTCGTGACTACCTGTCTTCAACCACGCACACTTAACTAGAACCATTATGTTATTATATATACTGAGTATAACCATAGGGATTCTTATCTCTAATAGGGTGTATCTTCTCATGTCATAAATATATGGTGAAAAATATGTTCTCATACATACCCGCCGAACAGTAGGTGTGTTTTTAAAAAAATTATGCTTACTCCCCCTTTGTTTTGAGGAAAAATTAAAATTATGCCTACTCCCCCCTTCGTGTTTTGAAAAATTAAAATTACTCCCATTCTCATAAATATTCTCATAAAAATGGAGGAAAATCTGAGTAGTATATAAGAGTCATTAATTATAGCACCACCTGGTGGGAGGCACCACGTGTAGCCGGTGGCTTCCAGAGGGTGGTGGTATCATTTTGACTCTTATATACTACTTCTGGAGTGATGTGACGCAGGATTTCACACGTGAAGCAGTGCATAATTTCACATTTGGTGTCACACAGGATCTCAGAAGTGTTGTCACGCAGGATCTTACAAATGATGTGACGCAGTATCTCAGGAATAATGCACATGTGATCATGGTGATGCTGCAGATCTCAGGAATGATGTAACGCAGGATCTCAGCAACTCACGAGTGATGAGACGCGGGATCTCATATGTGATGTGACGCATAATTTCACATTTGGTGTGAAGCAGGATCTCAGAAGTGTTGTCACACAGGATCTGACAAGTGATGTCATCATGGGGACGCTGCGGATCACAGAAATGATGTAGCACAGGATCTCAGCAACTCGTAAGTAATGTGACACAGGATGCCACAAGTGATATGGTGCAGGATGTCGACACATGCAGGTTTTCACACATGATGTGACGCAGCTTTTCTAGCTACGTGATACAGGATTTCACAAATGTTGTGATGCAAGATTTCACACTCGATATCAAATATTTGCATGCCACAGAGCTTCTGTGATTGAGTTTGACTGTGACGAAAGTGTTCCAACAAGGTGATGACATTGATGCACAGTGGCAGGTCATACTGAAGATATTCATTGTCCGGGTTCAACAAAACATCTACGTCAAACTGAAACAGATATAGAACAGTATACAGTATTATGTTTGATCAAATTCATTAGCGAACAGTGTATGCCCTGAACAGACTACAAACGCACAGGTTGATCAGGGACTAAACTGGTTGCAAACTCATTAGGTGATGCGTGTCTTTTAAGGGACGTCTGCAATAAACTAGATTACCGCGACCTGCATGTCGCGCCTAGGGGCGAGGCATGGACACTAAAAAAAAGAGATATAGTAGATAGAAAAACTTTAATAAAAAAACTTTAACCAGACACACGCACATATGGATGTACGCCAAAGTGCCGACTATATCGCGCTTTCCGCAAGCGGGCGCGACAAAAACTTTAACCAAAAATTTAAAAGTAATTAGACCTTGACATTGGGCACAGGGGCCGCACGGGAGCGGGGTAGAATGAAAATATAGATGCTGATAAACACCGCACGGGTGGGGGGTAGAATGAAAATATGGATGATGATAAACAGGCATGTGAAGGTTGAAGGTAATGGGAAAAGTAGGTGCATAAATATGGTACATGAAAAAACTTTAACCAAAAACTTCAAAGTAATTTTGTCTATATTCGGAATAAAAGCTTGACTAAAAACCTTAACCAAGGTTTAGTAAATACCTTAACCAAGGGGAGTTAACTAAGTAATTCAAGGTTAAATGTAGGTCAAGGTCAAATATAGGTCAGGGCTTGTTGATGTATATGACTAGGAGATGAAGTTGTCCAAGTATGGTTGGTGTAGGGACATGAGTATTACATCTACAAGCTTGACTAAAAACCTTAACCAAAGAGAATTAAGTAAGTAATTGAAGAGGAAATGTAGGTCAAGGTCAAATACAGATCAGGGGTTATTGATGTACATCCCTATAAGAAAAGGTTGTCCAAGTATGGTGTCTGTATGCACAATAGTATTCCATGTACAAGCTTGACTAAAAACCTTAACCAAGCTTGACTAAAAACCTTAACCAAGGGGAATTATGTAAGTAATTCAAGAGGAAATCTAGGTGAAGGTCAAATATAGATCGGGGGTTATTGATGTACATCACTAGGACATGAAGTTGTCCAAGTATGGTGGGTGTAGGGCCAGTAGTATTCCATATACAAGCCTGACTAAAAACCTTAACCAAGGTTGACTAAAAACCTTAACCAAGGGGAATTAACTAAGTAATTCAAGAGGAAATGTAGGTCAAGGTCAAATATAGATCAGGGTTTATTGATGTACATCAATAGGAGATGACGTTGTCCAAGTATGGTGGGTGTAGGGCCAGTAGTATTCCATATACAAGGTTGACTAAAAACCTTAACCAAGGCGTGACGGTGACGCCGACGCCGGGCTGACAACATAAGCTCTACTTATTCTTCGAATAGTCGAGCTAAAAATAACTAACTTGAGTAGCATACAAACCAATCGAATTTACCCTATCTCGAAACTAGGTAATTCCATCTTTACTGCAGCAGCCACAATACACAGCTGTGAAAGCTGTCAACAGTTTTAATGCGATAAAAGGTCGCTTTGTTGACCTTATAAGGGTGATGACAAAAGGTAATAAGTATTTTGCACATATTTAACCCCTATGCACACAAACGAAGGATAAATCACATTTTGGATGCTGATTTTCCACATTTTTCCTGTGGTGAATGAACTTTTTAAATCTATATCTTGTTTTATTCTTTGCAGATACACACTTTAGTATTAACTTACCTTTTCAACGTGCGCTACAATTAATAAATTACAACATTTTAAAAGTCATTTAAGTTCAAAATATGACGATACTGTTCCAGATCGGACCGAATTATCGTATGCCAATATTTTCCCAGTGACCTGTATCTGGCCAAGGTGCACATCTTCAATATGTGTAGAAGACGTGTGTATAGTTTCAGATCGATCGACTGAACGGTTTCGGAGGAGTTGTGTACACGAACTATGATACGTACCGTTTTTTTAAAAACGGTCGTATAAAAATAAAACGCAACCAGAAAATCTGAACTGTCAACTTTTTGTTGGAGAGTTCTGGCCCTCTCAATAAGTATGTAACTGTTGCAGTGAATCAGCCTTATGCTAAAATTAATATTATAAAACTCATATTCACGTCCTGAACGTTTATGCGAATGCAGGAAATGGCGTTCGGAGCATGCCCCGCGGACCCCTAGCAACATCGTGCCCTTGTGGGCCCCTCAACACAGCCCCCACTCTCAATAACTCACAATAATATAAAATTTTGTTTTTATTTTTCCTTTCCACCCCTACTAATAACATTCCATTCAATTAACTCTTTTGAAAAGGTATTTACACGAATACATTTTCATTCAATTTCACTTTGCATTAGATTGTTGTATTTCAGAAAATATTGTGTAAATAATGACTAGGGTAAAAAATGTGCAATAACATCTTAAGCAATTTTGCGCACCTGCCTATTACACAGGGAGAAAGAAATGTGACACTGAACTCGAACCAGTAAACTGGTTTACCGTACCATCGGTATACCCACTAAATGAACCGTGTCAGATACACCAAACCTTCCCGTAGTGAGTTACATACTAACCCTGACAGTATATAAACACATTTTAAGTCAATAGCGCCAATGACGTGTGTCATATAGTTATAGCCTATACTGCTCTACGGTCGTTATTCCACCATAATTATTCGACGTTGAGAGATAAGACAGTGGCGGGTCCCTACAAATAAAGTACAACAACGGGCAAGGAACCCTACTATTATCATAAGCATGAGTAATAGTCAAATAAATCATGCATTTCTGAACGAAATATATAGTTTGTAGTTTAAATTAAATTTCAATCAAAACGTATTTTAATATCCATTTTTGTAGAATTAATCCTTTGCGCTAATAAGTAATACACGTAAAATTGTCACTATATTTTATCCGGGCATAGATTTACACTCATTTTCAAGCAACCGGAAATTAATCAATTACGCAGTTCACAGTGTTGGAAGAACGTTTTGATTTATTTAGAAAATTTAAATGGATACTGGAGAGATACTACAAAGAATCAGCACTTGAGATAAGGTAATAATCAATTTTGAGAGCATAATTAACAATATAACGTGTATATTAATACAATTTTGGCCATAGAAAGTATTGAAAACCTTCCTCAAAGCCGTGGCGATTTCGAGTTGCCACTTTACAAAAGCAAGCCGTCATGACGGGTCACCCTAAACACCCCAAAGGCTGGGAAAGGCTACAAAGGCTACAAAGGCTATTCGAAGTGGCTTGTACGTCCGTTAGCGGATATTTATACCATACATTGTCATTGAATTGACTGACTTAGTATGTGTTATGATCATTTTATATCATTTTAATCATTTGAATGCAATAATCTACCACAAATATACGTGTTTTGTTAAATTATCTAAACGCGCACCTGCGCCGATCGCGCCGCGCGGAATTGGACAAAGAGTGATTAACACCTATTAACATATCTTTTAGCAGGTGCAGCTAAACACCGATTATACTTATTGCATTATTATCAATATAAGTCAATGATCAATCAATGACATTCATTTAAACATGCTTTATGTAGCAATACATTACGTAAACATCGGACGAATGCCGAATTTTGAGACATCAGTTATCTACCTTGAAAATGTGGGTATCCACACGGTGATAGTTTATAAGCGCTACGTACGAAACGATTAAAAAGATGACGCAAAATAATTCATTTGTAAATTTTATTTTATATCGTTTTTTTAATTATTATATAGACCACAAAGGCCGACGTGAGGGATCACACCGGCTATATGTAATTATTATATAGACGACACAGGCTGACTGGAGGCAGCAGAAAGGCTATATGGACTTATTATATAAACGAAAAAGGCTGACTGGAGGAACCACAAAGGATATATTTCTTTATTATATAGACCACAAAGGCCGACTGACGGGATCACACAGGCTATATATACTTAATATATAGACGGCAAAGGCCGCCCGGACGAACCACAAAGGCTATATGTATTTATTATATAGACGACAAAGGCGGACTGGAGGGGTCACAAAGGCCATATGTACTTATTATATAGACGACAAAGGTTGACTGGAGGAACCACAAAGGCTATATGTACTTATTATGTACACGACAAATGCCGACTGGAGGGATCACAAAGGCTATATGTAATTATTATATAGACTACAAAGGCCGACTGGAGGAACCACAAAGGCTACATGTACTTATTATATGAAAGAACCATTGCATTAATTGTTTTTCAAATATTTCACCCTCTAATCCTCTTCAATCAGGGTAATTGAATTGCCATATTTCTTTCAAGTGTAGTTGATTAAGGATTACGTTTTATTAAAACAAACAGAAATGAATGATTGTTACAGGATTTACCTAGTATCGTTTTGGCGAATAATTCTTTGAAATGGTAATCGATTCTTTACTAAAACAATATGGTTTGGGACCGACATCAGTATACAAATGTACAAACGATACATATTCTTGTTTGACATTTATTAGGCAACTGAAACTACGTTATTAAATGTGTTTGTTTGATTGTGCAACTGAAAATACTTCATTAAATGTGCTTGATGCTTGATGTTCATTGTGCAAATAAAAGTACTGAATATGATGGGGGGGGGGGGGGGGGGGGGGGGGGGGGGGGGATTTTATCCTACACTCGCCAAATATACGTTTCGTTACACCAAAGTATGCTGAACACTTTCTGTCTCCATTGGCATGTATTATGTTTCCAAATATGGAACAAAAACTCACAAGATTACACAGTATGGTGATCAAGGTCTATATTGGCCACATGTGTCACATTAACATTTGTTCTCTCTTAACTATTTGAATGCAAGAATACACATATTGATATCCATCGGTTTGTCCTCTTCAACATTCCATTATTTCTCAACAAAATCATAGTTTTTGACATGGAGATGATTCTCATATGGCGATAAATCATGTTATAGAGGAACACAGCAAGAGATGTCAATGTTATATTCACCGCTGTAAGATTTTAAGTACTACTAGTACATGGTTGAACCAGGCAAATTTTAACTCTGTAAACACTACAGACCATAATACAGTCACCATTTTCAAACAGTGTAGATCCAGACGAGACGGCTCATCTCATCAGGAATTGCGTGTTTTTCAGATATCCCATACAGCTATAACTTTCTTACCGTATGACATTGATTGGTGTATAGTAGTTAGTTTGCGTCATGTAGATGCCAATCCTCTTACACTGTCACTCGGTCGTATTACGACACAAACGGCGGATGGTCACAGCGGACAAAACAGGTTTTAGATCTATTCAACAAAACGGACGTATAATTCCGGTCTAATTCCCAGGTATAACACCCCCACCACACGCGGACTCTTACGAAATTACTAGTACATAATGGAGGTGCACATGTGAGGCCACACTTATAATAATCGTTGTTTCCCATTTCCAGTCTCTATTTTACAAAGTCGTCAGGTTGGTAGGAACATTCTTTCTTTCTTTTTTTTCTGGAAAATACACATGTCCAAATTTTCTGATAGCCTCATGTAGACGACTTCAAATTACGTAAGAGATTGTTGATGTGATGTTGAACTGTGTTTAGTGTGTTGGTGAGGAAATGGCAAACACAGTTTCTTTTAATTGTGGACTGGTCGGTTGAAATCGTGTTCTCTTTCCTTTCATTTAATTGCATAATGTAAATTGCATCATTAATTTTCAAATTCATTAGAAAGTGCACTCGGGGAAACATAGTTATTTTTTCTCATGAACAGGGTCAGCTTGAATTAAATTGTCATCCACACGAGTTTATGGCGCATTTCCTTCGAAGCGGTTTATTGTTGTCGTCGGCACACTCTACTCACTCCAGTCATGCACCACCTCGCAACGTCACTAATTACTTTATGGGGGTTAGTGTGGCTTGAGGTGTCGAAAATCACATCGACCCACTTCCGCCGATGTGGTTTATTGCACACCGAGTTGTTTTACCGGTCACTAATCAGTTCGATTAGGGTGCAATAAAACAATTAAAGTTGGTCGTCGGCGAACAAATATGACAAGTCACAACAAAATAGTTTTGTTGGGGCTTTTGACCAGTATAGCACTACACGATTGGGCTATGTCGATTAATATCAGCAGGCCAACAACGCCGTGTGATAATGTAATGCGTCGTTGGACTTTCTTTCGGAAAATAAGTAAAAACATTGCCGAGAAACTCAATAACCACATTTTTTATTTCATATATGAAAAATCATCAAGCTCGATTGTAGTAAGAATCTTTGCTTTGCATTCCGCCGAATCGCATTCATGTTTCAGATATTCGATATGTGGTTTATTTAGTGTGGTTTATAAGATTTGTCGTACTGACTGATTTGCGATGTTCTATAACTTCGTGCAGGAATGTATGGGAAATGGTTGTGGTATCAACAGTAAATGACAAAACAATGACAAACTCTGTATGAAATCTGAATTGTAAGCCAACTCTCGACGTCATTTACAGAAAATATTTTCTGTCGATAGTAGAATCGGACAAAAACGGTAAGGGAGGTAATACCTACAGCAGCTTATAAAGGACATGTGCATTGTTTCTTTCTCTTTTCCACGATATCTTATCTTATTCCCACGAGTTCGCTATCTCGTCCCCACGAAATAAGATCTCGTTCCCACGAGATAGCATCTCGGCCCCACGAGATAGCATATGGTTCGCATCTTGTTCGAACGACCTAATCAGCCAATAGAATAGCACATATTACTCCATCATAGTGCCCGCTATACAGATATAATCATTTAGTAATATGTATTTTACTGATAGTGACTCGCGGTGGTATCAGGCTATTTTCATATGTTATTTTTTAATTATTTAATTATACTAATTAAATACGTCAACTGAACAAATAATATTTTCGACAGATTATACAGTATGATCATTGCACATCAAAAAATAAATATAGGGAATAAATAGCATTGTTTAATCATTTATACTAATTAAATGCGTCACCTGAAAAAATAATATTTTCGACATATTATAAAGGACGATAAATGCAAATCAACAAATAAATACAGAGTATAAATAGTAATGTCCGTTAACATTCTAAGGACACACGGTTATCGCCCCTGATATCAGTGTGGAAATTTACGTCTGCTGTAAAATGTATAATAATGACAATCATATTGTGGGGTAATGGTGAGTGAATGTTTATTTTGCCAGAAAATGTCTCCGATGATGTCTCGGATATAAAGAACAGTTTGTGCCTACTGAGTGGACATGTACCATTAACATAAAACATCCTTTATGCACCTGGAATCTATGCTATTTACTATGTCCATGGTAGTTTATCTGCAGAAGACCATTTGAAATTGATTTATAAATAATACTCATGCCTCATTAGCATAATACTTTTTATTTTCTGTGACGGGAGATGCTGGTAGTGGAATAATAATGTAGGCAACAGGTAGTTATATAAATTATAAGAAAAACGATGAAATAGTTACATAAATGCGTGTTTATTTTTCGAAGTAACATTGTAACACCATACATTTAACACAATGTGCATACATCCCGTGCGGATACTGAAACGTTCGCAAACTGATATTTACAGATGCAGCCATAGGTAATCCAATATATATAGTGAAAATGACTTAGTATTATTTCATCACCGTGTCCATGACCCTTGACGTATGTGATTTATATGACGTCACATGACTATGACGTCATACAACGTAGTGACGCAATATAATGCGACATCATTGACGAAGTGTCAAGATAGCGGTAGGCCAAATTTCATTCAGGTATATGCACAATATATCAATTTACATATTCGTTTTCAATATTTATTGGATGACCCTCAATGCACATATATATTTATAGATGAAATACGACCGTTTAATGATTATGGGTCCAGCTTGTGACAAATTCAACAAGCCCCCATTTCGCATGGTCAGCCGCACAGTAATATACATTTCGGGTCAGGCTACAACTATGCATTGTTTGGCATTGTAATTCGTAATTATCGATTATTTCGTTTGAATAACCATAGTAAAACTATCAAATGGATACACAAATAATGATTATTAATCATAATAAATAAATAATGATTAATAATAATAATGAATAATATTTATAATAATTCATAATATTTATAGACAATTAGTAATAATAATGATTAATACTAACGAATAATAATACGTGTCAATTCATTCAGGTCTGGTTAAATAGCATGACAACAATATCTATATATTTACATCATAGCTGGATGACACAATGGCGATACATGTAACAATCAAAATCTATTAACTTGAATAACTTGCATGTACAACTTATATTATAGCATTTTATGTTAATGTAAAAAAACAAAATCATGCATTACGATCGATTGTTTGTGAATGGATTCACAAGCTGTGTAATCACGTGGTTTCCGAACCCGATATTTCGACGTGACGTACGTAATCTGCGACGTCATTTTCACAGTAGTTTTCTTTAAAATCTTTTTAACAAACGGACGGATTTTGACGATATGTAGCGCACCAAATACGATGGCATAAGTGTTTTATGGGTGCTCTGAAAGTTATTTACAATAACTTATATATTTCATAAAGAATCCAGTACCGTTTATTTAATTCTTACATTCACGTGCTCTAATTTTTATTTACATTTACGGTAATCGATTCTTCGTCAAAACGACATAATTGTCAGATTAAAGCCGCCTATACAATAAAGGACAACGTGTACTGCATTTGCTACGGTACATTTCATAAAAAAATATATCATTCCATTAGAAAGATAGTAAAGGAAATCTACTGTAAACACATCTAAACAAACATGACGTGACACCGTACGGAAACACGTGATCCCACACAATGATTCAGAAAGAGAATTATAAACCACAAAGGGAAAATTATAGGATCGGCGCTTTTCATTCGTACTTTCCGCCTTTGTCGACTACTAGTATTTTCTGTGTCGATATAGCCTTTGTGGTGTCATCTGTCAGCCTATGTCGACTATTTTCTTTGTCGATATAGCCTTCGTGGTGTCATCTGTCAGCCTATATCGACTATTTTCTTTGTCGATATAACCTTTGTGATGTCATCTGTCAGCCTATGTCGACAATTTTCCATATGAATATACCCTTTATGGTACCATCTATTAGCCTTTGTCTACTATTTTCTATGTCGATATAGCCTTTGTGGTGCCATCTGTCAGCCTTTGTCGACTATTTTCTATGTGTGTGTAGCCTTTGTGGTACCATTTATTACCCTTTGTTGACTATTTTCCATGTCGATGCAGCCTTTGTGGTGCCATCTGTAAGCATTTGTCGACTATTTTCTATGTGAATGTAGCCTTTGTGGTACCATCTATTATCCTTTGTCGACTATTTTCTATGTCGATGCAGCCTTTGTGGTACCATCTATTACCCTTTGTCGACTATTTCCTATGTCGATGCAGCCTTTGTGGTGCCATCTGTCAGCATTTGTTGACTATTTTCTATGTAAATGTAGCCTTTGTGGTGCCATCTATTACCCTTTGTCGACTACTTTCTATGTGGATGCAGCCTTTGTGGTGCCATCTGTCAGCCTTTGTTGACTATTTTCTATGTGAATGTAGCCTTTGTGGTACCATCTATTATCCTTTGTCGACTATTTTCTATGTCGATGCAGCCTTTGTGGTGCCATCTGTCAGCATTTATTGACTATTTTATATGTGAATGTAGCCTTTGTGGTACCATCTGTCAGCCTTTGCTGACTATTTTCTATGTGAGTGTAGCCTTGGTGGTACCATCTATTACCCTTTGTCGACTATTTTCTATGTCGATGCAACCTTTGTTGTGCCAACTATTACCCTTTTTCGACTATTTCCTATGTCGATGCAGCCTTTGTGGTGCCATCTGTCAGCATTTATTGACTATTTTATATGTGAATGTAGCCTTTGTGGTACCATCTGTCAGCCTTTGCTGACTATTTTCTATGTGAGTGAAGCCTTGGTGGTACCATCTATTACCCTTTGTCGACTATTTTCTATGTCGATGCAACCTTTGTTGTGCCAACTATTACCCTTTGTCGACTATTTTCTATGTCGATGCAGCCCTTGTGGTGCCATCTGTAAGCCTTTATCGTCTATTTTCTATGTCGATGCAGCCTTTGTGGTGCCATCTGTCAGCCATCGTCTACTATTTTCTATGTCGATGCAGCCTTTGTGGTGCCATCTGTCAGCCTTTGTTGACTATTTTCTATGTGAGTGTAGCCTTTGTGGTACCATCTGTCAGCCTTTGTTGAATATTTTCTATGTGAGTGTAGCCTTTGTGGAACCATCTATTACCCTTTGTCGACTATTTTCTATGTCGATGCAGCCTTTGTGGTACCATCATATATTACCCTTTGTCGACTATTTTCTATGTCGATGCAGCCGTTGTGGTGCCATCTGTAAGCCTTTGTCGACTATTTTCTATGTGTATGTAGCCTTTGTGGTACCATATATTACCCTTTGTCGACTATTTTCTATGTCGATGCAGCCTTTGTGGTGCCATCGGTCAGCCTTTGTCGACTATTTTCTATGTAAATGCAGCCTTTGTGGTGCCATCTGTCAGCCTTTGTTGACAATTTTCTATGTAAATGTAGCCTTTGTGGTACCATCTGTCAGCCTTTGTCGACTATTTTCTATGTCGATGCAGCCTTTGTGGTGCGATCTGTAAGCCTTTGTCGACTATTTTCTATGTGAATGTAGCCTTTGTGTTGCCATCTATCAGCCTTTGTCGACCATTTTCTATGTGAGTGTAGCCTTTGTGGTACCATCTGTCAGCCTTTGTAGACTATTGTCTATGAATATAGCCTTGGTACTGCCGTCGGCCATCTGGTTCACTCTGTGAACTGTTTGTACGTTGATTTCAGAAAGTGTAGTAACAGTTTGCCGTGTTATACTTCCCGTTCATCTCCTCCTGATAGTTAAATTTTAAAAGGAACAGTTTACTGCCAATAATTGACGTAATTACGTTAATTACAAATACAGGACACGGGAACTAAAATGTTCGTGGAATAAACTGTGCTAAATACTATGGGTTAATTGACGGGAACATGTCAGCTAGCGTAAATGTCATTTACAACTAGTTACACGTTTATTCGGCCGTGTAAATGAAATATTCGTTGCAGAGCCGTACATAAAGCTCATAAACATATTTTTATCACCGTGTGGATACCCATTTTCAAGGTAGATAACTGATTTCTCAAAATTCGGCATTCGTCCTATGTTTACGTAATGTATTTATACATAAAGCATGTTTAAATGAATGTCATTGATTGCTCATTGACTTATATTGATAATAATGCAATTTAGTATAATCGGTGTTTAGCTGCACCTGCTAAACGATATGTTAATATGTGTTAATCATTCTTTGTCCAATTCCGCGCGGCTCGATCGGCGCAGGTGCGCGTTTAGATAATCTAACAAAACACGTATATTTGTGGTAGATTATTGCATTCAAATGATTAAAATGATCATAACACATACTAATTCAGTCAATTCAATGACAATGTATGGTATAAATATCCGCTAACGGACGTACATGCCACTTCGAATAGCCTTTGTAGCCTTTCCCAGCCTTTGGGGTGTTTAGGGTGACCGGTCATGACTGTATATCAAGACAGTCATGAAGTCACGATTAATGGAATAGCTGTCTTATTTACTAAATTAACTGTTAAACGAAGGAACTAACCTGCCATGATGTCACTGGATAGTTCTACTTCATGTTTAATACCAATTTTGCTATGCTGATCCAGTATGCTGCACGCCATTTTGTTTACGCTACCAGCTGCGCAGCATTAGCCGAAACAAATGTGACGTTGCAAACACGCATGTGATGTCATGCATCACACAATTTACGTCACTTACTGACGTTAGCACGTTATGACATTTTACTTGCACAAACGTCTTTGAACTGCGTTGAATATTCAGGAAAGTTTGACCGAATATGGAGATGGTAATGCCATATAAATTTGTTGGAAAGCCTTAGGTGCGCAGAATTAGCAGACACCATTGCACCATTGTATGCAAAGATCCTAAAAAATCATCATTACAAAAGTTAATATATGCAAATGAGAGATAATAGTCAACGAAATAGCATAATGATAATAGCAAACATAATCAGGCCAACATACAGCGGTAAATGAATAAACTATAATCCTTCTAAAAACAAGTTGAAAACACATCCGACATGATCTGTCCGAAATTAGGTTACTTTCTTACTTTCTAACCATGAAAGCAAAGATCCATATATCAGGCTGCGGAATAGACTGGCCAAATTACCATCAATAAATCCTTAACGATGAATCCATCCTTAAGGATGCATATATTGACGGTGAATGTTACTGATCGAGAAGCGCGGGTGTATCATGCTAATTGTGGGACACTAGGTTTAACGATATATTGACGGTGGCTGTTACTGATAGAGACGCTCGGTTGTATCAGGCTATTGGTGGGAGTCTAGGTTGAACGATGAATCCATCCTTAAGGATGCATATAGTGACTTAGACTAACATGCCATGTCTCTATATCATGTTTAACTTCTATTTTTCATTATCTGACTTTTTTCATTTATTATTTTCTTTGCTATAGAGACTGGCTTCCATCCCATTGGGTGACATAGCGAACTCTAAACTCGAATACGCGCATAATTTTGACACTTCGTGAACTGTACGATACCGAAATCATCTGACAATACGTTTAAATAATATTAATACACCAAATTTCATTCATAATTTATATGCAACTACTTTCCTTACTAGTTATTTCTCAACATTTCTTTGTAAAACAGCGTGCATAACACGTTCAGTTTATCACCGTCGCCATTTTTTTTCCGAGGTACAATATCGGAAATCTGCAAAGTAACGACCAATGAAATCGATTGACGTATGTGGGGGTTTCCCGCTCAGATGTCAGATAGTCTGGCAGCCAAGTGTATGGCACGTTCCATGCAGGAGCTTAACTTTATTTGGAATAAAATATTTTTTTTAATTGGCGATTTTGATTGCGCAGATCATCAACATCAAGAATCCGACTGATGACACTATGTCATCTTTGATCATTTTATTTTGAGAAATTTGCATAAATCCAAAATGGCTGCCAAACAGTTATAGTGTGTCATATATAGTTGTTTCCACATGAGGTATTAGCATACATTAACAGCCTAAAGTAGATTTACTCGACTTATCGAGATAAGTGATCAACATTAAATTTCAATTCACTGTTAAATGGTAAAAATCCAACATGGCCGCCAAACGTAACATGATATTTTGCATATGACTGCTGCCACGTACACTCCATATGAAAACATGTATACTAATCTTGGATATATTGACATGATAAATGCTTACAGTAAATTTGATAGTAACTAGACACATTTGTGAAGAACGAAAGTCCAAGATGGCCGCCATATATACAGAAATTATCCCATGACGATCATCACAGAGAATAATAATTAAGTATATAATTGCACATCGATGTCATATCGTAGTAAATTGGAATAAAAGTACTGAAGTTATGTATACTATGAACGTTTTTACTAACTTAGGAATACAATTAGATAACTACCAATAGCAGAAATCATAGATGGCCGCCAAATATAAAAATAATGTTACCTTATATTGAACAAATTGCATATAATTACTAGGATTATAAGTAAATATATCTCTTAGATCTATATACATGGCAGACTATATATAAAGATAAATTACCTCGCAATGGCAATCATATCGTGTAATGATTATTACATTTCAAAGGAAATAAATATATGGCTAATGGAGGCTCTAGAGATGCAGTATACATGGACAACAACTATTACCCAACAGTCCAAACATTAAACAAAACCAATCATATTGAAGTGCAATACACGAAGACATGACAACAAGGATGCCGCTTTGGTATTGTCAAAACAGTCCAGTTGGGTGGTTGAACCTGATTAAACACCATATAATTTCTCCCGCAAACCTCTCCATCATAAGTGAAAAGGACAGTATTATACAAGGCAATGATGAATCAAAAATGATTAATGCATGTATACTGTACACAAAAAGACATTAATTACACAAAATGTATCGGTTTCCGTAATTGAAAGCTAATATTGTAAATATAACTATAAGAAAACAATTATACATGTACAATTATGATGACACAAACAGCATTTTCATATTAGTCTATCAAATTGCGTGAATACTGTATGCCTCATATCCATATTATGGTACTTTGAAGTTTGTCACGTTCTATATATGGTTGTGTACCATGTGTATTGCTGTCTGCATGTACTATAATTGTTTTTTGTTACCGTGAGTATTTAGTAGTGGCACAACTAGATTGTCTGTCATATAATATCAATTACATTTGTATTAGCTGTGTCCTACCTGTGGTATTTAATATATAGCATCTCCATGTTCTTCTCGAAATTATTATATTTGTGATTACGGTTGTTTTCTTTGATCCACATTTATGTATACTGACGGCGTCATGTCTTAGTTTTTACATATCATATGCATTCACAGGTGCTGAATTCTGTCATATGTTTAAATAAGTAAAACTCATTAAATGGCATATAACTACACAATAATTCGACAAAAATAAAGTATTTGTATTGCTTATCTTTGAAACAATACACAGAGAAAATTGATTTACATGTGTACATACTTTACCTCATCATATAAATATGTTGCTCTACATCGGCGATAGTGGTCTGAAAACACATCAATTACTTGCAGCTTGCAAAGTAATAAGTGATATTAAAGTGGTGTACATCAACCATCATGTGCATACAGCCGCTTTGTGGAAAACTGACTACTTTCACAGAAAGAAAACATGTGGCCAATACTATCAGCTATGTGTTGTACTAAGTAGGTTGAAAGCACGTAATGGTAGCCAGAAACTGGAATAAGCTACTGGATGGCTGAACTATGTTATTGTACGTAGTCACCGATTGTGACAGAAATATATAGACGTATCATCCATTTGTACTTATTCAATTGCTATATCCAGACACTCAAGCTGTTAATGACACTATCTAGAGGAGCCATTTCATGCGATGTTGCACAGTAAATCACATTGAGCATTTGCGTTTTTGGAGCCAATGATATAAACGACGACATCTCGTGTTTTTACAAATTGGGAAGTACAATATATCTCCCTGCCAACAATAGAAGTATGAATGTTGCTATGTAATGACAAGACAAGACAAAACAGTATCAAAATATCTAACTGAATGCACGAGTTTAAATCTTATATTATAATATAATTGTATTACTATTATAAGGTACTATATTCATATCCGGCGGCCATATTAGACTTATGTTATTGCCGATGCTGTCTAATGGTGTATATCAAGGTGTAATTACAAAAGCTATTTACTACACAAGTTAGTTATCAGGTAATATGATATTTGGTGGTCACCTTGGACTAACGCGATTGAAACATGTGTCTAAATACATACCCAATGTATTGGAATAATTATATACCTATAAAATACTATATTGGTATGCAAATTCGCTCTGATATGATTGCAAGTATATAGTGTTTCTTATTTTAAGATACGGTTGCAAGTACATTGTAATATATTCATATATGGCTGCCATCTTGGACTTGTGTTACATAGATTAGTATATAATTTCACATCAAAGTTAAAAAACACACATTCATTGTTTTAAACACATAATTAAAAAACGTATATTCTTTGATATGACGAATTAGTGAAAGTATGTAAAATGTTTGGCGGCCATCTTGGATTTTTTCTATATGCTGTTAAGGAATTGAATTTTAAAGTTGCCCGTTTGTGTCAACACGTTAATACATTCATTATACTCTCTTAGATGGTTTAATTTCCTCCTGGGGATGCAATTATATCGCACAATATATCTTGGTGGCAGCCATCTTGAATTTATGCAGATTTCTCCAAATGCTCAAGGGTAACAGATTTGCATCAGTCGGATTATAAAACTAGAAAGTCTACATAGGCAAAATCAGTAGTAAAAAAACTTGTTATTCAAAACCAAGTGAAGCCCCAAAATCGGCCTTTGGCCTCCGGACTAAAAACAGAATTACGGAAGTTAATTTATTCTGCCGGAAATTCTTCGGCAAAACGGCGACAGTAGCGTGTAAACTTTGTACAATTTATGTAGTCGGACAAAAGGAGCGATAAACACTTTATTTTAATAGGCAAGTCACCCATTGTAACTCATACAGGCTATTTAATATAATTTCTGGCTTTGCACTGCTGGTTTAGCACCATTAGACGCGTATTTAGACAACAATCGACAGATTTCAAATCTTGAAATCAAGTCGCTACAGTAGGTATCTGTGAGGTCTATGGCTGTAACGGTAGTGAAAGCCATAGTGCTATGTCTAATAGTGACTGTGAATGTTACTGATATAGAGACACGCGTTTGTATTTGCTATTGGTGGGACTCTAGGTTTAACGATGAATACATCCTTAAGAATGCATATATTGACGGTGAATGTTGCTGATAGAGACGCGCGTTTGTATTTGCTATTGGTGGGACTCTAGGCTTAACGATCTTTAATAATGCATATATCGACGGTGCATGTTACTGAGATTACATCTGGGTCAAATGATTTACTGTCTGTTCTGCGTTTTTCTGCCGACGAATGTTTGGCTATTAGAACATTAAATATAACCATATTTAAATGTACTTTAAAAGTACTTTTATCAAAAACAAAAAAGTCTCCTTCCCATTGTTTTATTTCATTTTATAGGGAAAATACTATTATTATATGAGATTATAAAATAGGGGCTAAAAATAGATTTATTTTAAATAATGTTGGAATTTGTAGACCGATTTTCAAAATCTATTTTTTGTTTTCTTAGTTACACGATTTCCAAGCTATATAGCCACGTTTCGGAGTTATTTGTAATGTTTGTGTTCGTTTTTCCACCCTCCTCACACCCTGACTCCTTGTTGGCTCATGTTAAATTGCCTTAGGAAATTATTTGGTCGCAATGAAGTCAATATTTGATGGATTGCATTAAGGAAAGATAATTTGGGAGAGTGACCTTTTGTTATTGAAGAAAACGTACTTACAGTTCAATAGTTTTTACAATTAATGTGTGTAATAGCCAGCAGTTTATCGGTAGAACAATGTGGAACAGACAGTCGTGTAATAAGGGTGCCTGGCATCGAATCAGGGACGCGTTTCACTATACTTCTAAGTGCAACAATACAATATACAAATGTACAGCAAAGCTGACACTGGCAGCCGATGTTGGGTAATCTTTGGTGGTTTTGTTCATTAATGAACCACATTCATGTGTGATTTGAATTTAAAGAAAGTTTCATACGAACATGTCGTACGAGGTTTAGGGAAACGGGCCCCAGTCAATCAATTGTGTTATATCAATGCAAAGCGAGTTCCCAGATAAAGTTCTTCACTGGAGTTATGATAACACAACTTTAGAAATGAGCTTCGCATTGGCCTAATATAAACGGACATATAATAGAGTCCCAAAATGCAAAACAAGTAGAAAACTTTATAATGTTCTCCTGTTCAGTTTTCCGTCGCATATTCATATCTCCGGGTTGATAGATACCGTGGCCGTCCTCAAGGTGAATTTCCACAATCAGTTTACATGAGATTGTGGTGTATGCACAATGCGGTTATCGCAAACACATGTGACTCGGTGTGTGTGGTTCGCCAGGAAAGATATTGCTTAATGCCTTTGTGGGCAGTATAGGCCTGTATCATCATGCGCCTTCTGTCTTCAGTCCGTCCAGTGTTCACCATTGATTCAGAAATATATTCATGCTGTAATGAGCAATTCATGACATTCCTGGGGTCGGCTCATCACAGTTTAAATGACACCAATGTACCAATGTACCAATATATGTGACTGGAGAAATGGGGCCTATGGGTTTTGCGACCATTGTAGATCAAGATCAACATGTTACCATCGTAAACCATAGTTGCAGGCAGTGACCCTGCACCACTCACGTACCGTACGGACGGTAAGGAAGTGTTGCAGAGTTACTTACCGAAACTACCCAAACCAGGGCCTCTAATGGAGACTCCTGTCTAAATTGGTATTGCATGATTATTAGTGCCGTACTGGTAGGTGCGTAGCGAAAATACCTAACCAAAGTATCTCCCTTGTTTATCACAGTTTCTGATAGTAAATAATTGAGGACAGCTCAAACATTTGGAATGGTGAATTTGGTTGGTATATGTGTGATTTACTGTGCACGAAGCGAAACACCACACATTGAATATCTGAGACAAAGTTCCTTTAAAGGGACTTTTTATGCCCCCAATACTCCCCACCAATGTATTGGGGCGGGGGCGGTTATTATATTTTACCCATGTCCGTCCGTTCGTGCGTCCGTAAAGCAAAGGGCGTTTCAGTTTTTAATGTTGTTTTCTCAATAACTCTTTATAATATAACTATTTCACACATTTCAATAATATTTTCCCACAATGTCTGTCTAGGGATACTGCTTTGTTTCGCACATGACACATGCCCGGACAACCAAGGTCAATGTCACTATGGACTTATGGTCACCTTCTGTGAAAGGCACATGCGTTTCATCTTTTAATGTTTACTCAATTACTCCTTAACCTCTTCACCAATTTCAATACTATTTGCCCACAATGTCTGTCTAGGGATCGTGCTTTGTTTCGCATACGAGCCACGCCCGAACACCCAAGGTCAATGTCATTAGGGACTTATGTTCACCTTCTGTCTAAGGCAAATGTGTATCCTTTCACGCATGTGCTTCATATTCCATACACGCGTTGCTCCAATGGTCCTCTACCGCCACGTTTATTCCGCTCCATTTTGGATGTTGCCTCGTTGTCTATAAAAGCGGTATTTGGGGCATCCGAGTTCTATGAACACATTTTCTAGTTTTGTCTTTATTGTATCGTCATATATGTTCAACGGTCTATAAATGCAAATTAGTCATTATTATAATGCCAAAATCCTGCCGCCCCCCACCCCCGCCCCCACCGTCAAATATGGAAGTAGGACAATACAACTTACAGGTAGGACAATATCTCACCCCCATCGAAATTCAAGGTAGGACAATTATTACCCCGCCCCCCTCATTCCAATGCATTCTAACGATTTCAATTAGTTCGTTATAACGAATTAGAATTCGTCATAGCGCATTCCAAGCACGAAATAATCAAATGGGTCGGAACATTTGTTTCTCTTCTCATGTCCATTATAAGGTGATGTTTATTTTGGAAATAAAAGTACAACATCTGACTTAATTTGGTTTTTGATTATGTCCTACCTTGATGTCTTGTGGTATTGTCCAACATTGAATTTCGATGAGGGTGGGGTATTTTCCCACCTTGAATTTCGATGGGGTTGGGGTATTGTCCAACCTTGAACTTCGATGGGGGTGGGGTATTGTCCAACCTTGAATTTCGATGGGGAGATTATATCCTACCGGTGATTTTAGATGGTGGTGGGAGGGAAGGGGTGTGTGATATTATCGAAGGGCGGGGTTGTCCTCAGAAAACATTGGGCGGGTGGTATTTTGTCTTATATGCCTATACATATATGTCTAATTCTTGGAGGTTTGTTTAGTCCCGTGTCACAGAACTCGTGTAGCCTGGCATCGCAGTTAAGGACTGACTTTGTAGAATATGACCTTTTGTTTCATACATGTGAATGAATATTTATATAAGGTATATCTGACCCTGTTCTTCTTAGTGTATATTATACAGATTATTCAGTCGGTTGCCATCTCCGTCATTAAGTTTGTATCGGACACTTTCACCTCTTGGAGCGTTTGACACATACACACATTAATATGGCAGAAAATATAATAAGATTTTCTTCAATACGTCCCATATATATATATACATGTAACAGCAACGTCCTGTATATATTGTTTCAGCAGACTACGCAAAAAGCTAGATATCAGATATCAGACGCAGGGGCGGATCCAGCATTTGTGGAACGGGGGGTGTCTAGTTGCGAAGGTAACTCTTGCAATCTATTCCCGTACCGGGGACGGTACGGGAGTAATAGGAAGAGTTACCGTTCGCAACTAGGGGTTTGTTCTATTTTCGGGCTCTTCGAAATGCACTTTCCTGTGTGTTACGGCATTTAAATTCAGACTCCAACTGGTGGTAAGCTGTGATCTATGTAAACTTTGTGGCTGAACGCGGGTGCGGGGGGGGGGTGCAACCCAAAACCCCCTCCAAATCCGCCCCTGATAATTTGTATATAATTTTGATGAAAACAGTGCATGACACGCTGTTTTTTTTATGTCTTTCCATCATGTTGCACCAAAGTTTATGCATGTGTTTGTCATATTATTAGTGGTATGTGTCAAGCGTACAGATAAAACTGGCCGATAGCGTGTACACACTAAGATGGCGGACATGGTAACTACTTGACTATAGTAAGAAGATACTGTTCACTTGTATTTTATGCATGTCTCCCATCACATTTACATCAATCATAGGATGATCCGGGTCCTTAATACCGATCCTGTGACAATTGGGGCGCTGCAGGTTGTGACACAATGGCGTTTATCGCATAGTTCATTGCAACACAGACATCCATTATATGTGGCTGTGACTGGAGAAATGGCGCTTATGCGATTTGCGGCCAGTGTAGCTCCTGATCACATAGAAAACATCTGTATCATGACATCGATCTATATTTCTTATTATAAGCATCACACGTGTTGTATTATTCGAATGGCGAACAGTGCAGATCCTGATCAGACTGTGCACAGGCTGATTTGGATCTACACTGATCGCAAAACCCATAGGCACCCATTCACCAGTGACAGCCACATTTAATGACAATAATACTGATATAGTATAGAGCAGCAGGCATGAACAAGGATCACGTGACTGACACGTGATGTAGTGCACGTGAACAGGTAATTCCATATTATGTGGCTGTGACTGGGATTTTCGTGTTTTGACCAGGGTAGATTCAGATCAGCCTGTACATCTGCACAGTCAGGATATGTACTGTTGGCCATTCCATATATGACACGCCCGTCATGCTTCAAACAAGCAGTATATATCCCTACCAGGTTACAAGAGTGTAATTTGATCAGGAGCTACACTCGTCACAATCTCCATAAGCCCCATTTCTTCAGTCGCAGTCACATATATGTACATATCCCAAACTGTCGATTTATAAAAATCTCTATTATTTCTTGATAACTATTCCATTTAGATATGCCTTGGTTAAAGCCTGCTCCGTACATTTTATAGGCTTTTCTGCCTATTGTTTCCTGGAGCCAATTTCACTAAACCTCGTACGACTAAGAACGTACCACCATATTTGCACAACTTCATAACCAGCGGGTAATCGACTTCGTTATGTTCGATGTCAAGTTTTCGTGTTTATGTCCATTTCTCTGTTACTGTACCACCTAGGACCATCACAATTGCAGAACTGCATAACCAACGGGTGCCCACCACATACAACTATCCAACATGTGACCTTTTTCTGACCTTGACCTATTTTTGCCACGTAATTGACTGAGCAATGTTCAACTTTATTTTTTGCGTTTAGATCGGTTTCTCACGTTCTGTACCACCTAGTACCACCATACATGCACAGCTTCATAACCAACGGGTGCCCATCACATACATGTTCCACTATCCATCATCTGACAACGTTTTACCTTTACCTATTATTTTCGCGTAATCGACGTAACACTCATCAGACAGCACAGATGTTCACTCGTACCTTGTACTAATGCATGTATGCCAGCCTGCAACTGCATGTAGGTTTTCTCATACGCTGGCTTCTTTTGCCATCTTATGCCACTGGCAGTTGTCACTTTAAATTGTGTGATCATAATAACACTAATAGCCAATTATCTGTTATCCAATTGCATATGCCTTGAAGAAAACCCGGCCTTCGTGGCCTTGCCTTGTCTATTGTTAAGTTATAAGTATCAGTTACTCAAATAGTGATTTTGTCGATTATCTTTTATACAAATGGGCAGTATTGCAAATGATTGTTATGATATATATGGACGACTTGTGCCCTGACATTTGAAACTAAATAACCATACGACTTATTTTTTAGATAACACATCCCAAAATCAGTATTATGTAATCATATTGCTAATATTACTTTTAAACTTTATTTATAATTATTTATACAATACAAACGCGGGAACAATCGTAGTCGACGTAGATGGAGGCGTCTGCATGTTTCTTAATTTGGGTTGAAACCGGAATACTCAAAGGAAACAAACTTATCATGTCTGGCGACCACCATCAGATATACATGTACATGTACTTACAAATTGAGGATCGAAACCGGGGCACATGTGTGCGCTCTTTACTAATTGTGCTAAACGATCCTGTTCAGATTACGTGGAAGTGTGCCCGCAAACGTTACTTTTATTAAAGAAAATGTAAACAGTTGGTTTATTAATTGGGACACGTCTTCTAGATAAAATGAATTCAATTTTCTGTTTCGCCTGTCGAATGTTTCGACAATCAACATACAAATTTGGAAATTTTAAGAAAAATAAGCTTATCATAGATGTAAAATTATGGTAGTGCCAAATGTATGCGGCTCCTGGCATATCGCATTATGGTGACACTGGACCAAACATATTTTAGTATTTAGAGTGTTGGTATTGTGCCACATGCATATTTACTGTGAACATAATTGTAGCCACCAGGGACGTAGCCTACTGATTTGTATCTCTATCTGCTACCACTTACATGTACCTTGGCACGTAATTCGATTTGATTCGACTTATATTTAAGGGTGGGAATTGGTTCGAGCACCTTCCATACCGGGTTCACGTAATTTTTAGCGACTTTCAAAAATATCACATTGAATCAGCCGTACGATTTCTGTTTGATATCAATGTAACAGTGTTTCACATTAACGCGTTACTTTCCACAAGTAACGCGTTACTTTTCTAACGCGTTAGAAACGGCACTTATGACATGAATCGCCACTCATAGAAGGGTTTAACAATTTGTTTCCTCGAAGTAACAATTTAATTCGTTCCCACGATATAACAATTCGTTCCCCCGAATTTACAATTCGTTCCCTCAATTTAACAATTCGTTCCCTCAAATTAACAATTCGTTCCCAATATAAAACAATTCGTTCCCACGAATTATCAATTCGTTCCCATGGGAACGAATTGTTATTTCGTGGGAACGAATTGTTAAATTAAGGAAACAAATTGTTAGTGTGGGAACGAATTGTTATTTCGTGGCAACGAATTAATAAAAGAAAAAGAAAAGTCTACGTCCCATGCGCGGCTCCGTAGTATGTACTGTTTCAGAGTTCGTTGTGTCCATTCTGAGCCACAGACATTCGGCGTGTTTCGGCTTTCATCGGTATAACTACACATGAATAACGAGGCTTACAATTTTTGTCGGACACGGCCTCGTATCATAACAAAATAACATGTTTAAAATTGTAATTGCCTATGTATTCTATGTAGTTCTGCAGGATAACGATAATTTCCAAATGAAGATAATAAATAAGTGTATAATTGTGTTACTACGGTACATGTATTCCGCCAGTTTTAAAAATTACGAGTGCCCACTATATAGATATAATCATTTAGTAATCTTTATTTTACTGACAGTGACTAGCGGTGGTATCAGGCTATTTTGATATGCAAATGAGGCAGGACATTTTTAAATTATTTATACCAATTAAATGAGTCACCCGAACAACTATTTTTATCGACACATTATAAAGTACGATCATAGCACATACACAACTAAGTAGAGAGCATTTAGTTTCCATTAACCATTTATGATTTATGGAAACACGGTTATCGCATCTGATATCAGTGACGAAATTCACGTTTCATATAAAACAAATGCCAATAAATATTTCGGGTAATGGTGAATTAATGTTTATTTTGCCCGAAAAATGTTATGTATCTAAAGAATAGACAAAACAATTATATCTCCCAATATTATAACTTGGCATGTAGGACTATATGTTTAATTGTGAAATATTTTAATATGTTTGATTAAAATGATTGTTAACATTATGAAAATAACATATTCCAGTAAATATGACATAAACTTATATATGCAGACATGTAGATGACCTGATAAAGTAAATTTAAGCTAAAATCAACAAGTGACCCAGTCAACGGCAGCCAAATTGCACATGTAAAGTTTTGTATTGCTTTTATAATACTAATAGTTTTTTTCACATGGAATATACATGTATAAAAATTATGTCACAATCAACAATTAAAGTGTAAATCAGATCTGATTTAACTACTATTGGTTTGTATATATAGTAAATATTGGTAATTTGACACAACAGGTGTAGAATAACACTTGTGCTATAATTAAGAACACCGAATGTTGAAACATGTTGGACAAAATAGTTTATGTATGCGTATATAACATCTATATGAATATAGTGGACATATTTGAAGAGCTTATATTCATGCTTTTAGAAAGATCATGCACCTTCAATGTCTTTGTTTATATGACAACTATGAAATGGTATATCAACATTGCAGGTTATCAAATGTAACTATAATTATGAAACCATGGTTAAATATTTACTTACAACGACTTACTTACTAAATACAATATTGTCATGGGTGCCTCTCAAATAAGACTAATGTAGCAATATACCTGCATGTTTTAGGCGATGGCCATGATGCATGCACTGGTGTGCACTTACACTGGTAGTTGATGACGGTCATACAAATTGGAACACACACGTTCTCGTATGACACATACTGTATTTCAGTAGTAACGCAAGTTATACAGTTTTACTATATACATGATTTTATAAGTACAGGTGCCAACTAACATTTGAATCCTGTTCCTGCCGTTGACTCGGAATGGGTTGATGGAATATTATTGGAATGCACGATACATAGTGTGTATATTATGTGGAACCGGGATATATCTCAGTTTCATCGGTTCTACTACCTTGTTTTATTTTTATGTCACACAAGCTCATTAACTTGCTGGCTGTCCTCTTGAAAGTGTATAACAATATATTTGTCCTGTTTTACTCCAGCTTAGCTTGCTCGTATTATTTACAGCTGTCTTAATGTTCTGTATTTTAGTATTTAATGTGTCATACATGGAGTAATATGTGCTACAACTCGTCCATTCAGCATGGTAGAAAAAATATATTTTCTATATCCAATTTGCAAATTAGTACCTACGACCTATACTATTGACAGTAATAATTATATTTATTTATTTATTTTACTTAAAAGTGTGTAAAGGCCTGTCAACAGCTGAGAGTAATACTTATATGTATCAGATGACGTTCATGTTGGAATACACAACATAGTACACATGGTAATTGTCTTGGTTGCATAAATAGGAAATGGACATATTATTAGACATGATAGAGACGAACAGACATTCATTCTGTATCTGAAGTGTGTGTGGATAACTAATATGTTACTGTGACGGGAGAAATGGGACTCACGGAATTTGCGACCAGTGTGGCTCCTGATCAAATAGCACACTCCTGTACCCTGATAACGATATATTATGCTTGTTAGAAGCATGCTGGGTGTTTCACTGATGGAATGGTGAACTGTGCAGATCCTGAACAGACTGTGCGTATACACAGGCTGATAGGGATCTACACTGGTCACAAAACCCATAAGCCCCATTTCTCCAGTCACATCCACATACATGTATACAGGTGTTAGTAGCTACACGTTCATAAGTATCTGGAAGCGTATAAAGGAAGCAAAATTATTACATGTAAAATGGTCATTGTAAATTAAGTGGGTGGGGAATATATAGTTAAAACTACTTTGTTTTAACATTGCATCATCTGCTGTAGACATTATGCAATTATAATATGGGCATTCAATATATATTGCAAACATTAGTAAGTACAATTACCATTGATATAATTAATAGACACCGTGAGAGATATAGCGTAGTTGTTTCCATCCCTAAGAAAATGCGAAGCGGACGGACAGCCGGACGAACACTCGGACACACCGTATCTGAAGTGTGCACGGCTAGCTATCAGTAGTGCCTAAGTAGTTGCATATGCATTTAACAATTAAGTAAGTGACAGTGCATAACATAAATGAAATTCATTACATGTGAAATTCACATTGTAAAATGTATGGGTGGGAAATGGTGAAAAATACTTTGTTTTTAACATTGTATCATAGACTGCAGACATCAGATAATCGGAATATATGCAATTAACATGTCTACTGAGCCACTACTAGGTACAGTAGCGCTTTTCTGCTCCTTACCTATTAGTATATACTAATATCGTATACATATCGTAATCGTATAGTATTGGTATATTTAATGAGCATATCGTATGATCATATAATATTGGTATGTTTGTACCGTATCATCGTATAGTACAAACGTATTATACGAATATTATACAAACATACGATATGCGTTCGTATATACGATATATCCGTACGGATATGGTATGAATATACCATAATCTGGTATGTTTGTACGATACAAACGTAACAGAATTATACACATGTATACAAATCGTATAAACGTACGATTTGAATGGTATATCTATACGATATTGCTTGGTATGTACGGTACAAACACACCGTACGTTTATATTATATGCATAACGTATAGAAAACGTATCGTATTGGTATAGTATACGTATAGTATTTGTATAGTACGTATAGTTGACCTGCAGAAAAGCGCTACTGTACCATACAGCATAGAACTCGTACAGCATAGAACTGACATACAGCATAGAACTCGTAATTGAATGTAGTTTCAGAAAAAAATATGTCTACAAAAATCCCACAGGTGGGGGCGGGGGGTTCCATTTCTGGCTGACGGCCTACTTGCTTTGTATAGCAACGAACCAAACTAGTTTATTTTCCTCTTTGGGTTAGCTCACCTGAGCCAAAGGTTCGTCCATCTTCTGTCCTCACATGCAAACGTGTTCTCCTCACGAACCGCTGGGTCAATGTCGGTCATACTTCACAGGGATGACCTATGGGCGGGGCATGTCAGATTTGTAAAATTGGAGGTCAATGCATAATCCAAGATGGCCGCCGTTGAAAAGTAGGTCACATCTTCTTCTCACGAACCGCATGGCCAATTTCAATGATTAATAGTCAATGCTGTTTCAGATTTATTAAAATGGTAGATGATCACTCTGGAGCGTATTTTGTCGAAATTGGATACTTACGTCATCCAAGATGGCCGCCGAAAGTTCAAAAGGTCATCATTTTATTAGAGAGTTCTAACATCTCCTTCACATGAACCGCTGTGCCAATATTGGTCAAACTTCACAGAGAGTACAAATGTATATATGGGTGGGGCATGTCAGATTTGTAAATTTGGAGGTAGTCGCCTAATCCAAGATGGCCGCCGTGGAAAAGTAGGTCAAATTCTTTAAAAAAAAACGCTCCATCTCACGAACCGCCCGGCCAATTTCAACGAAACTTGGCAGGAATGATCGATAGTCAATGCTGTTTTAGATTTGTTAAAATGGTGGCCTCAGGATCAAACATGAGCAGGGCGAGGGGGTCAAGTAGGGGTCAAATTTCACATTTGACGGAATATGGTCATGTCATATATCAAATCAAAGGTATCGAGAAGACGATCACTCTGGAGTATTTTATGTAAAAATTGGATGATTACGTCATCCAAGACGGCCGTTGAAAGATCAAAACGTCATCCTTTAATTAGACAGTTCAGACGTGTTCTTCTTGTGAACCGCTCATCCAATGCTGGTCAAACTTTACAGGGATTATCTATGGGTGGGGGCATGTCAGATTTGTATATGTGGAGGTCTTCGCCTAATCCAAAATTTGGAAAAGTAGGTCAAATTCTAAAAACCGGGCCAATTTCAACGAAACTTGGTAGAAATGATCGATATTCAATGTTGTTTCAGTTTTGTTAGAATGGTGGACGATGGGTAAAAAGTGGGCGGTGCCGGGGTCAACTAGGGGTCAGATTTCACATTTTACCGAATACGGTCATGTTATATATCAAATCGAATGTATTGAGGGGACGATCACTCTGGATCATTTTTTTGTCGAAAGGTGAAACACTCATTCTTTAATGAGATAGTTCAAACGTTAAAATGGTTAATGCATATGCATATTTACATATTGTCATCTATAATACATCTACCGGGTATCGCAGGCAGCAGTTTTGTAACACATTTTCACAAATATGAATGCAAACCTCATTTGTTATGACATAGTTATGGATAGTTAATGCACTGGCTTGAGTATATGCTGACTGGCAATGTGTAAGGCGATGCCAGCTCAAGTTCTCTGTTTCTCAAGTTTCATGTGAATAACACCTATCGAATATCACCCATACAGGCATGCATCTATTAGAGGCAACGTACTGCTACAGTATGAGACACAGTGCAATAAGTCATCATCCGTAAGGCAATTGTGTACCTATGAAGTATGATAACATTTCCAAAATTGGTAAATAATGCCTGGGCATGTTTTACGAGCAATGACATGCAACATAAATGAATGCAATTCACAATGAAGTCTAAATTTTAATGGTATGCTTATTTTATTCTCGGTATGTTCTTTCAGACCATTTAAGGATGTACGGTTACTGTAATCTGTTATTATTAGACTATTAGTTGTATTACTATTATTATAATAATTATTATTAATAAAATTACATGTACTTCAATGTGTTATGTTGAAATATGCATATTCAATTTGGTAAAATGCTATATGGAGATCATTATGTCAGATACTACTCTTGTATAAATCGGAGTAATACATTAACGTGTATGTACTTTGTAGTGTTAAATTGCTGCTACCGAGGCAGTGATTACCAGAAAACAACATCAACGTTGAAGGAGTAATCGCCATATCGTCAATTCACAGCACAATATGTCTGCGTCTGCGCCGGATACCTCTGAAGATCTGAGTATTCAATCAACTGACGCCGTCCCTATAGAGACACTGCTTCACGGTGGCCATGGAGATATTTCAGCGCCAGACAACAATGTAGACCTGAGTGCTCAATCAGCTGACGCCGTTCCAATAGAGACGATGTCTCAAGGTGGCCAGGAATATATTTCTACGCCAGACACCAATGTAGATCTGAGTGCTCAATCGGCTGACGCCGTTCCTATAGAGACGATGCCTCACGGTGGCCATGGAGATATTTCGGCGCCAGACGCCAATGTAGATCTCAGTTCTCAATCAGCTGACGCCGTTCCTATAGAGATGATACCCCACGGTGGTCATAGCTATATTTCTGCGTGAGTAACACAACTAGTTCATATTATACGACATACATGGTTCGTTCAGTATAGCGGAATCGATATGTCAGAGAATTGTGCATTTTGTGATACAAGCATGAAATTTGGTGCACTGTTAGGCAACATTATTTTTATTAGCCGATCTATTTATAGATCGGCTAATATGTTGGTTATCCATCGAATTCTGAAAAAGTTTGTAGCAACCCTTTTCTCCGCTATTCGGTAATCTATCACTTCTGTATCACTTCCAAATTGCATCAACCGATAAAGTTTGCATTTTTGGCAATTATCTCCGTTTAAAACTTTACTTATAGCCAAATAACACAATTTTGAATACTTAATGAGCTGAACGCCTGAAGAGATTTAACCCGGAAGTTATTGTTGTTGTATCCCCCAGACTACCGTCGGGGGATACTATGGATTTGACAGCGCGCCGCGTCCGCGGTCCGCGTCCGCCGTAGACACTTTTTGTCCGGAGCATAACTCGAACACCCTTTGGAATATTTTCATGAAATTCACACATGCATAGACCACGACCCGAAGGTGTGTCGCGCACAAGAATGACAACTCTTGCATAGCTAATTTTTGAGTTATCTCCCTTTTTTGTTTCTCGCACTGATTTCGTGTCCGGAGCATAAACTCCACCACCCTTTCAAATATTTTCATGAAACTTCACACAGCATAGACCACGACCCGAAGGTGTGTCGCGCACAAGAATGACAACTCTTGCATAGCTAATTTTTTTAGTTATCTCCCCTTTTTTTGTTTCGCGCACTGATTGACCATAACTCGACCACCCTTTGGAATATTTTTATGAAACTTAACACATTCAATTAGACCACGAACTGAAGGTGTGTCGTGCACAAGAATGACAACTCTTGCATAGCTAATTTTTTAGTTATCTCCCTTTTTTGTTTTCGCTCACTGATTTCCTGTCCGGAGCATAACTCGACCACCCTTTGGAATATTTTCATGAAACTTCACACATGCATAGACCACGACCCGGAGTGTGTCGCGCACAAGAATGACAACTCTTGCGTAGCTAATTTTTCAGTTATCTCCCTTTTTTGTTTTGCGCACTCTACAAACTGGACAATAATGCATGAAGACCTGTTTTCTCGTCTGCTCTGTATACCTTTTCTCGTGTGCTCTGTACACCTTACCTGTAGAGAGAACAATAGAAACTGGGAGAACCATGTGCTAAGCATGGGCTAGCATGTGCAGATGTCCACTGCTTGACCACTGCTTGACCACTGCTGACCAGGTAATTTATACAGGTAAATCACTACATTGGGTACTGTGTTGAAAATATTGTGGCATTATGTGGACCTCTGCAGATATATGTAGATAAATATAGGACTATTAAAAAAAAATCTGGTCTCCAATAGCAAGCATTATTATTTTTAAACTTTTTTTTGTCATTTTTTTTTTTTTTTTTTTTCATTATTATTTTTTTTTCATTTTTTTTTTCAAATTATTTTTTTCAATTTGACTGGAAAAAAAAATCTGGGCTCCAGTAGCAAGCATTATTATTTTTAAACTTTTTTTTTCCATTTTTTTTAATTTTTTTTTTTCATTTTTTTTTTCAAATTATTTTTCAATTTTTGTCCAGTAGCATAAGGTCGTAAGTGCTATATACAGACTATTCACCTGTGCATGTGCTAGCATGTGCAACTGACCACTGACCACTTACAGGTAATTTATACAGGTAAATGATTATATTACATTTCCGTAAACTGTGTTGAAAATATTGTGGCATTATGTGGACCTGTGCAGATACAGTCAAACTTGTGTTAAGAGACCACTCAAGGGAACTGCCAAAAGTGGTCTCTTAACAGAGGTGGTCTCTTAATAGGGACAGCCATGTGGAGTGGGTACACGGATGATATATCAAAAACAACACAGTGACAACACAGTAAAGTAATAACATGTATACACATATATGTATGTTTATTAAAGTAATAACATGTACAGTGGAAAACATAAGTTTGTATACACTGCAGCTCCATTATAACGCGGTAGTCGGGGTCCAAGATTTCAAACCGCGATCGAATCCGACCGCGTTATAAAATTTCGGGACATGCACGGGTACTGGTACTGCACGGGTTACTGGTATCATTCGCATTTCGGTTACCAACTATTGCGGGAATTCCATTAGCAACGGACCCATATAAAATCATGTCATTTGAACAGAAGTTAAAGTAATTATTAATAATGCCTATGACATACAAACTTGTATGTATTAATGTATTAAACATACGAGTTATTTATAAAATCATGCTTATTACGTTGTATAGTGCTCGCGATAGACAGAACGCTTATTACAATGTATACTACTCGCGATCAACAGACGCTTAAACGGATTAATTGATAATAAATAATGCCTATGGTCACGTGTCCTGCCTATTCATAGCGGTTGATACGTGCATAATCTCAGGATGTGGGGTCACGTGATCTATTGTTTACGCTGCAAGTCATATTGATGAATGAAATTTACGATTTAAGCGAGATTGCCTTGGGCTGCAGTGTAAACAATAGACCACGTGATCCCATACCCTGACCCAGATAATGCTGAAACACCAGTCTATTTATAGAACGCTAAATACACGTTTTATGGATTATAGCCACCGCTTATAGCCGTGTTTCGAGCCGTGTTTTCATGGGCGCTGACAGTCGCCGACGGTCGTTAAACGCGTCGTATTTTGACGAAATGGGCCGTATTTATACGGTCGCTGGTCGCATGACAGCAGGTGGTCGTTCATTGCAAGTACGTTATTATGGGAAATTCGTCGGGCGGGATTCAAACCGGTCGCTTACAGCAGGTGGTCGTTTATTACAAGTGGTCGTAAGCACAAGTTCGACTGTATATGTAGATAAATATAGGACTATTAAAAAAAATTCTGGGCTCCAGTAGCGAGCATTATTATTTTTAATTTTTAAACTTTTTTTCCATTTTTTTTTTTCAAATTCTTTTTCAATTTTTGTCTAGTAGCATAAGGTCGTAAGTGCTATATACAGACTATTATCATATAATAAAACAATTATTGACTAGTGAGCTATAGAATATAATCTGATATTCTATGGTTCACTAGTCAATAATTGTATAATATGTTCGGGCCAGTGAAAATTGCTTTCGGGCCCAGGCTCGAGGTCAAGGCGGGACAAGGCGAGGCATCTGATTCCGCGGAATTCTTGTTTACTTATCTCCCTTTGTTGTTTCGTGCTCTGATTTTGTATCCAGAGCATAACTCGAACACGCAATTACGCATTGCTCTAATGGTCCTCTACCGCCCTGTGCCAAATCCACGTTCGTTCTGCCCCCCGTCAAGCCCAGGGTCAAGGTCACATACTTAGTGCTTCAAAAACATTAACGCTTGGGTAAATATCTTATACTTTCTGTTTTCTTTCATGGATCATCTTCATATTTCATATACGCATTGCTCTAATGGTCCTCTACCGCCCTGTGCCAAATCCACGTTCGTCCCGCCCCCGCCAAGCCCAGGGTTAACATCATATACTTAGTGCTTCAAAAACTTTAACGCTCAGGTAAATATCTTATAATTTCTGTTTTCTTTCACGGATCAGCTTCATATTTCATATATGCATTGCTCTAATGGTCCTCTACCGCCCTGTGCCAAATCCACGTTTGTCCTGCCCCCGCCAAGCCCAGGGTCAAGGTCACATACTTGGTGCTTCAAAAACTTTAACGCTCAGGTAAAAGAAAATTTTGACTTGCAATTTGGCCTCATTTATTATCAAAGCGATATGTGGGACATCCGTGTTCTATGAACACATTTTCTAGTTTATTAACTCACACAATGCATAGAAGACGACCCAAAGGTGTGTCGCACGTAAGAATGACAAACTTGCGTCGTAATTTCTTAGTTATCCCTTGGGGTTGTTTCGTTCACTGATTTCGTGTCTGGAGCATAACTCGAACACACCCTTTGGAATATTTTCATGAAACTTCACACATGCATAGACCACGACCCCAAAGGTGTGTCCCGCAAGAATGACAACTCTTGCATCACTAATTCTTTAGTTATCTCCCTTTGTTTTTCCGTCACTGATTTTGTCTCCGGAGCATAACTCTAACACCCTTTTTTCAATAAACTACTTGTGTATCTGGGGAGGGGGATACACATGCGCTTGTCGACAAGCGTCCATTTCTAGTTGAAGTCCATAGTTGGCTCTAATGGCCATATACGCCAACATACGCCGATTATTGGGCTAATTTAAAGCTTTTATTTATTAAACAGAACAAGTTTCAGCCACGTATAATCGCGTAAAATGTGTTTATTCGGCTAATTTATAATCGACCTCTGCTCAAAAATCTCCTTACTAGTAACCCCAGCATTTTCGGGTTTATCCCAGCATCTCGGGGTTTATCCCATTGGATCGCGTATGCGCGTCATTTGACGCTAGTTAATATTCACAAAATTTTCCACCAATCAAAACGAAGAATTGCCCTTCATAGCCAACTTTGATTTGTTTACGTATCATGCAGGGATGGCAGGGATGCATCCAGCACGCGCGATTGCGGCAATCCCCCTTAATTATTGTCAATGCCGCAAATTATTGATTGTCTTGCGCCCGACATCGCGCAAAAAAATCACGGATGGGGCACATTAGGCCAATCTGGGCATGTGCCTGAATACGCAGGAGCTTGCGTCTATTTTTAGATGACACTGTAACCGCTAGATATATATAGCCCTGGTAGCTCCGCCCACTCGCATGCTGCCACAGAATTCGGACAAACACACACACAGTGACTACAACTTTGTGTATTGCGGAGTGTAATTTGTAGATAAATAGAGCATACAGTACAGGTGTTACGCTGGAATATTTCGCAACATAATGGTGACAACAAAACATTGCTGCTATGGCATTGCTGCTATTGGATGGATTTGGGAACGGGTTTCCAAAACCTGCACAAAATCGAGAAAAATGTCAACGCTGGGTACAGAACTGTGGTCGAAAATAGTTTACCATTGACAATGTTACCAGAGACACCTACATATGTTCGATGCACTTTACCCTGATTTGATCGACTAATAACATCATGCTCTGCATGACTTTTCATAATTATTTTTAGCTATAGGGACATCTCAGATTTGTCACGTGACAAAAATGGCAGCCATTTTCCAAAATGGCCGCCACCAATATTATGTGGATATGGGTAACTGACATAATGTCACTGAAATAGAAACAATATCATTCTTATTTTTATCTCACGACGTATGTAGTATCATGGATTTGAATATCATTCCTATAAATATCATTTAAATATCTGAAAATGGTGGCAATTTTAACAATCGCCGCCCCAATGGTGTATTTTTAGCTCACCTGAGCGAAGCTCATGTGAGCTATTGTTACCGCATTGTGTCCGTCGTCCGTCGTCCGCCGTCGTCCGTCGTCGTCGTCGTCCGTGAACATTTTCAAACGTCTTCTCCTCGGTAACCATTGGGCCTATGGTCACCAAACTTCATGGTCATGGTCCTTAGGTAGGGGGATTACAAAATTGTTAAAATGACGTCATTACGTAATCCAAGATGGCCGCCGTCTAAAAATAGCACAAATTCTTAAAAAATCTTCTTCTCAAGAACCGCCAACCGGATTTCAACAAAACTTGGTAGGAATGATCGATGTACATTGCTCTTTCAAAGTTGTTAAAATGGTGACCCTGGGGTTAAAAATGGGCGTGGCCCGTGGGGTCAAATTGGGGTCAAATTTTATTTTTGACTGAATATGGTCATTTCATATATCAAATTGAAGGTATCAATGAGGTGATCACTCTGGTGCATTTTTTGTCGAAATCGGATTGTTATATCATCCAAGATGGCCGCCGAAAGGTCAAAAGGTCGTTCTTTTATTAGAGATTCAAAATTCTTCTTCACATGAACCGCTTGGCCCATGGTAGCCAAACTTAAAAGTTATGGTTCATGGGTGAAGCCTTTTCAGATTTGTTAAAATAGAGGTCATCGCTAATCCAAGATGGCCGCCGTCTAAAAATAGCATAAATTCTTAAAAAATCTTCTTCTCATGAACCGCTTGCCGGATTTCGACGAAACTTGGTAGGAATGATCGATGTACATTGCTCTTTCAAAGTTGTTAAAATGGTGACCCCGGGGTCAAAAATGGGCGTGGCCCGTGGGGTCAAATGGGGTCAAATTTTATTTTTGACCGAATATGGTCATGTCATATATCAAATTGAAGGTATCAATGAGGCGATCACTCTGGTGCATTTTCTGTCGAAATCGGATTGATATGTCATCCAAGATGGCCGCCGAAAGGTAAAAAGGTCGTTCTTTTATTAGAGATTTCAAAATTCTTCTTCACATGAACCGCTTGGCCCATGGTAGCCAAACTTAAAAGTTATGTTCCATGGGTGAAGCCTTTTCAGATTTGTTAAAATAGAGGTCATCGCTAATCCAAGATGGCCGCCGTCTAAAAATAGCATAAATTCTTAAAAAATCTTCTTCTCATGAACCGCTTGCCGGATTTCGACGAAACTTGGTAGAAATTATCGATGTACATTGCTCTTTCAAAGTTGTTAAAATGGTGACCCCGTGGTCAAAAATGGGCGTGGCCCGTGGGGTCAAATTGGGGTCAAATTTTATTTTTGACCGAGTATGGTCATGTCATATATCAAATTGAAGGTATCAATGAGGCGATCACTCTGGTGCATTTTCTGTCGACATCGGATTGTTATGTCATCCAAGATGGCCGCCTAAAAGTCAAAAGGTCGTTCTTTTATTAGAGATTTCAAAATTCTTCTTCACATGAACCGCTTGGCCCATGGTAGCCAAACTTAAATGTTATGGTCCATGTGTGAAGCCTTTTCAGATTTGTTAAAATGGAGGTCATCGCTAATCCAAGATGGCCGCCGTCTAAAAATAGCATAAATTCTTAAAAAATCTTTTTCTCATGAACCGTTAGCCGGATTTCGACGAAACTTGGTAGGAATGATCGATGCACATTGCTCTTTGAAAGTTGTTAAAATGGTGACCCCGGGGTCAAAAATGGGCGTGGCCCGTGGGGTCAAATTGGGTTAAAATTTTATTTTTGACTGAATATGGTCATGTCATATATCAAATTGAAGGTATCAATGAGGCGATCACTCTGGTGCAATATTTGTCGGAATCGGATGATTATGTCATCCATGATAGCCACCAAAAGGTCCATTTATTCAAGATTTTTAACGCCTTTTTCTCAGGAACCACATGGCCGATGCTGGGTGAAGCATTTTCAGATTTTGTAAAATGAGAGTCATCGCTTAATCCAAGATGACCGCCATCTAAAAATAGCACAATTTTTTTAAAACACATGAACTCAATGTCACATTCTCCTCTGGTGTTCATGGAGTCAGGTGAGCGAATTAGGGCCATCATGGCCCTCTTGTTTTTAAATATTTTCAAAGTTTAATTTACTGTGATCTATTTGATAGTGATACAAAGCCTACGGTATACCACATTAAGTGTAGATGGTATTTGGAAGGATGGATACAAGCAAAACATAGTAGTGATGCATGCCTTTACTATCGTAGTAAGGTAATCTGTAAGATTTCTTCACCCACCATGTTTTGCATGTGATTTTACATTCGTCATATTGTTCTGTGTTTTCACAAGGTTAAGCTGATGGGCATGTTTGCAAACTCTTAATGATGTTTAATGCTGATGACTGCCATGAAACATCCCGTACAGGTCTACATATATATGATATACATATATGTACGTGCTATTATTTGATCCACGCAATGAACAAAATATGCCATAAGTTGCAGATTTACTATAGAATGATGATTTGTACCTGGCACATGAATAGTAATTAATAAACTCTAGCATGTACTTGTTATGTATGTATGTATGTATGTGCACATTTTAAATTACTGTTAAAGACACTGTGTCTCAGATATTCAATATGTGAACTGAAAATGACCTATGTTGCGTGTATTTATCAGTGTGTGCATTCACCACCACACTGGCACAGAGCAGTACATGGAAGTGCTGCCTTATTACATTTGCACTGTCCCCTGTATCCCTTTTTACAGCTGCACCTTAAGAGATCTCGGCAAGCTTTTATAGCTCCCGGCTGAGCAGTCCAGAATAATTCCCACTCATTATCGTTGCCTTTTTCCAACCCAAATCGCTTGGTGATTGAAGCACCGGGGCTGGAATCATCATTTGACCCCAGCTGTGACTCGCTTGATATACTGCCCTTCTAATGTGCTGTATAAGCGCTGTCTTTGTAGGTGGGATATTATCAAGTGCCCTACTCGTTTCAGTAAAATGTTGCTTTCGCACCTCATCAACAATATAACGACCGCTTGTCCGGTCATACAACAAAACTACAAAACGTTTGAGTGGTTGAATCCAGTCTTCTACGGACTCTTTGTGTGGATGTGAAACAAAATGGTGTTACTTCACCATATGCCTTCCAAGTGTCCCGTATAAAATGGGTAACATTGGTAAAGCAACACACATATCTGGGCCCAATTCCCGTACCATACCATGTGCGGATAAGAGCCGAATTTTCCCTGTTCCAAATGCTACCAAGTACTCAATATGAAGACGTTGGGCTGATGTAGCTGGCAAAAGGAGAATATCCGTGTCAACAGTACGTATCGATATATCCTTCTTTCGCGGCATCTGCCACATAACGCAATATACGGGTATAAACTTTCTCATGGGTACAGGGTCTCATGCATGTATGCGCAAGACATCAGTATGGTATGTGCTAATGACTTGTTTGTCAGATAGGCAAATAGTTCCATCTTGTTTCATCAATCCGGAGAAACTCTTGCCAGTTTTCAGAAACTGTAATTGATGGTGCTACACGTCTACGTACACGTCTGCCTCTATTGTTCGTTTGTTTATTTGTTGGTGCTTAATGGCCTATCAACAACTAATGCCATTTAAGGCCGGGCCAACGGGTTCGATCCATTATTCAACCTGCTGAATTGGGGGGAAAATCCCAAAATCAGAACGGAATATTTACATAAAAATGAAATAATTTCAGCCTTGAAATCAGAATAACCGAACCTGGTGACAGGTCCATACCACACCAAAGCCTCTCTTGCTTCGTGTATCTGCCTTCAAACTATTTGACTTCTACTCATCCCAAACTACATCCAACCGACTTGAATGCTGCAATTGTGAACTGATGTAGAAGCGTATGGTAGAAATACATCTGTTGCATAGTCATTAACTGTCATGATAGTGTGAGGTCGAAGCAAGTTGACTATGGCAGTACCGTCAATGTTTGACAGCATCGATCGTGGAAATTGGATCATTCTCTAGCACAGGGAGCATATCTTCCAAACAGCCCACGAGGTCAGATTTAGTGCCAGTTTTTATGCTGCCCATATGTGACAAGGATGGAGGATATGCATGGTTTTCATGCGCAAACAACTCGTCAAGATTTCCACCTTTCGTCTGAGATATTTTATAAAGTCTAGAGCAGAGACAACAGTTATTGTATCCCCCGGACTCCGTCGGGGGATACTATGGATTTGACAGCGCGCCGCGTCCGCGTCCGCCGCAGACACTTCTTGTCCGGAGCATAACTCGAACACCCTTTGGAATATTTTCATGAAACTTCACACATGCATAGACCACGACCCGAAGGTGTGTCTCGCACAAGAATGACAACTCTTGCATAGCTAATTTTTGAGTTATCTCCCTTTTTTGTTTCTCGCACTGATTTCGTGTCCGGAGCATAACTCCACCACCCTTTGGAATATTTTCATGAAACTTCACACATGCATAGACCACGACCCGAAGGTGTGTCGCGCACAAGAATGACAACTCTTGCATAGCTAATTTTTTAGTTAATCTCCCTTTTTTGTTTCGCGCACTGATTGACCATAACTCGACCACCCTTTGGAATATTTTTATGAAACTTAACACATTCAATTAGACCACGAACCGAAGGTGTGTCGTGCACAAGAATGACAACTCTTGCATAGCTAATTTTTGAGTTATCTCCCTTTTTTGTTTTCGCTCACTGATTTCCTGTCCGGAGCATAACTCGACCACCCTTTGGAATATTTTCATGAAACTTCACACATGCTAGACCACGACCCGGAGGTGTGTCGCGCACAAGAATGACAACTCTTGCGTAGCTAATTTTTCAGTTATCTCCCTTTTTTGTTTTGCGCACTCTACAAACTGGACAATAATGCATGAAGACCTGTTTTCTCGTCTGCTCTGTATTACCTTTTCTCGTGTGCTCTGTACACCTTACCTGTAGAGAGAACAATAGAAACTGGGAGAACCATGTGCTAAGCATGGGCTAGCATGTGCAGATGTCCAGTGCTTGACCACTGCTGACCAGGTAATTTATACAGGTAAATCACTACATTGGGTACTGTGTTGAAAATATTGTGGCATTATGTGGACCTCTGCAGATATATGTAGATAAATATAGGACTATTAAAAAAAAATCTGGTCTCCAATAGCAAGCATTATTATTTTTAAACTTTTTTTTGTCATTTTTTTTCATTATTTTTTTTCATTTTTTTTTCAAATTATTTTTCAATTTGACTGGAAAAAAAAATCTGGGCTCCAGTAGTAAGCATTATTATTTTTAAAAAAAAAAATTCCATTTTTTTTTTTTTCATTTTTTTTTTCATTTTTTTTTTTCAAATTATTTTTCAATTTTTGTCCAGTAGCATAAGGTCGTAAGTGCTATATACAGACTATTCACCTGTGCATGTGCTAGCATGTGCAACTGACCACTGACCACTTACAGGTAATTTATACAGGTAAATGATTTCCGTAAACTGTGTTGAAAATATTGTGGCATTATGTGGACCTGTGCAGATATATGTAGATAAATATAGGACTATTAAAAAAATTCTGGGCTCCAGTAGCAAGCATTATTATTTTTAATTTTTAAACTTTTTTTCCATTTTTTTTTTTCATTTTTTTTTTCAAATTCTTTTTCAATTTTTGTCTAGTAGCATAAGGTCGTAAGTGCTATATACAGACTATTATCATATAATAAAACAATTATTGACTAGTGAGCCATAGAATATAATCTGATATTCTATGGTTCACTAGTCAATAATTGTATAATATGTTCGGGCCAGTGAAAATTGCTTTCGGGCCCAGGCTCGAGGTCAAGGCGGGACAAGGCGAGGCATCTGATTCCGCGAATTCTTGTTTACTTATCTCCCTTTGTTGTTTCGTGCTCTGATTTTGTATCCAGAGCATAACTCGAACACGCATATACGCATTGCTCATCTAATGGTCCTCTACCGCCCTGTGCCAAATCCACGTTCGTTCTGCCCCCGTCAAGCCCAGGGTCAAGGTCACATACATTAGTGCTTCAAAAACATTAAACGCTTGGGTAAATTATCTTATACTTTCTGTTTTCTTTCATGGATCATGGATCATCTTCATATTTCATATACGCATTGCTCTAATGGTCCTCTACCGCCCTGTGCCAAATCCACGTTCGTCCTGCCCCACCAATCCCAGGGTCAAGGTCACATACTTGGTGCTTCAAAAACTTTAACGCTCAGGTAAATATCTTATAATTTTTATTTCCATTCACGGATCAACTTCATATTTCATATACGCGTTGCTCTAATGGTCGTCTACCGCCCTGTGCCAAATATCCAGTTCGTCCTGCCCGACAAGCCCAGGGTCAAGGTCACATACTTGGTGCTTCAAAAACTTTAACGCTCGGGTAAATATCTTATAATTTCTGTTTTCTTTCATGGATCATCTTCATATTTCATATACGCATTGCTCTAATGGTCCTCTACGCCCTTGTGCATGCCATCACGTTCGTCCTGCCCCCGCCAATCCCAGGGTCAAGGTCACATACTTAGTGCTTCAAAAACTTTAATGCTCGGGTAAATATTTTATAATTTTTCTTTCCATTCACGGATCAACTACATATTTCATATATGCGTTGCTCTAATGGTCCTCTACCGCCCTGTGCCAAATCCACGTTCGTCCCGCCCCCGCCAAGCCCAGGGTTAACATCATATACTTAGTGCTTCAAAAACTTTAACGCTCAGGTAAATATCTTATAATTTCTGTTTTCTTTCACGGATCAGCTTCATATTTCATATATGCATTGCTCTAATGGTCCTCTACTGCCCTGTGCCAAATCCACGTTTGTCCTGCCCCCGCCAAGCCCAGGGTCAAGGTCACATACTTGGTGCTTCAAAAACTTTAACGCTCAGGTAAAAGAAAATTTTGACTTGCAATTTGGCCTCATTTATTATCAAAGCGATATGTGGGACATCCGTGTTCTATGAACACATTTTCTAGTTTATTAAACTTCACACATGCATAGAAGACGACCCAAAGGTGTGTCGCACGTAAGAATGCAAACTCTTGCGTCGTTCATTTCTTAGTTATCTCCCTTTGTTGTTTCGTGCACTGATTTCGTGTCTGGAGCATAACTCGAACACCCTTTGGAATATTTTCATGAAACTTCACACATGCATAGACCACGACCCTAAAGGTGTGTCCCGCAGAATGACAACCTCTTGCATCACTAATTCTTTAGTTATCTCCCTTTGTTTTTCCGTCACTGATTTTGTCTCCGGAGCATAACTCGAACACCCTTTTTTCAAACTACTTGTGTATCTGGGGAGGGGGATACACATGCGCTTGTCGACAAGCGTCCATTTCTAGTTCTTCAGAGACTTTGATTTCTCATGGACTGGCGATTGACTGAAGAGGGCAAGATTGTTTCTCTTAATAGTGTCGACAATAGAGGTTGCTTGGCTTATACGGCGATCTTGTACATATGCCTCACATTGCTGCGGGCCAAGATTCTCAATATGTCGCACAGAAGATATTACTCCTGAATCCATAATATCGCTGGCGGCTTAGTTCCAGTAGGTATTTGTTACTATCAGTGAAAGGATTCCCCATCTCCTCTACATGTTCCGTCAGTGAGTTCAGGTCCCGAACGACTCTCTTGCAGTTCGACAGCACACTTGTTTTACATGTTCACTAATTTCCTTTATTAATACATGCCGCAATCACTTACCAGAAGATGACAAGTCACAAAAGAAGCACGTTACATCTTCAGCCAGCACTTGATCAACGGTATTTGATTGTGTACTTGATTGACCTTAACCGTTGATTTCCTTTGTTTTCGCCCATTAAAGTTGTGTTTTGTTTATACTCCGTCTACATGAGTTATGGAATTTAGCTTTCTTATGATTGAATATTATTTCAGTGCTGTCATCGTCTCTCAAATATGATACATTAACCGTTTTCGGCAAACATTCAATATCAATAAAACCGGCAATATTGTCAGCTATCGAGGTGTAACCTACTCCGCTGGACAGTGTAATATTTCAGAAGTATCCACCTAACACAGATAACATTTTTTTTCCGATCAGTAGACATGTGTGTAGTTAGTGTCCCTGGTTGACGAGGGTCCAACATTTTATGAAGTTTGTCCCTTTTTATCAGCGCACGACGGGAATATCATCTGAAGACAGAAAGTAATGTATAAAGCTAATTGTAGTGCTTGTTTATCATTCGTATAAAATATATATTATAATGCCACTATCATTCACAAAACAATAATATAATGACCTATTGCAACAAAATAGTATATTTTATTAGTTCTGTTATCATCATCAGCCACATTCCGGCATCGGTAATGTCCAATTAAGTTATATATCTATTATACGTACCTCTTGATATGCAAATGACCATTTCTAGGCGCCTGTATATTCGACACGTGAAAGAGACGTGAAAGAGCGGAAAACTTTGTGTTCACATGTTTTTCGCCAGACACGTGCAAGAAAGATATGTCGTATGGTGGGCAGAACGTGTCATTACATTTAATTATTTTATCGTTTTGGCGTACACGCATGTATCGCTTCAATCGGAAGAGTGTGAATGGGAATGTTTAAGACAAAAATAATGCAGCTATGGAACAATGTGTTTTCTTTGTCATAATTAGATTTATATTGTTATACTACATAGGGTACTGGACAGTTGCGGACTAACAAATATTTCCATAATGGACCATAATTATGCTATCGGCTACTAATGAGTCAGTATGTTTGGCAATATGTGGTACACGGCAAACCATGCTGTTGGAAGTATACACAATGTCCAGAATATTGCTAGTTTCCACCAGAATAGACAAAATCAAATTCCGGTTATAAGCTACATTGTAATATGTGCTTTCAGTTCAGTTGGTAAGGTAATATTATGTTTTCTTCATTACAACAGTATTTAAACGATTCACAGTAGTACTGAATTATGATGTATCATTTCAAATCCTATCCACTAATAACATAACTATTAAGAGACGATAGTTCCATGTCACGTGCATAAAATATTTGAAAACCTTCTAAAATATATGATTGTTAGAGCTATTTTGGCGGCCATTTTTAAAACATGTAATTCGTATTGATAGTATAATTATTCAATTATGAAACATGTTAAATGTTGTGAGAGAAAAAATGCTTATATTATATATTAGTATAGCTCCGCGTCGCGTGCAACAACTATTTGAAAACCAACTGGAATATATGATTGTTAGAGCTATTTTGGCGGCCATTTTTAAAACATGTAATTCGTATTGATAGTATAATTATTCAATTATGAAACCTGTTAAATGTTGTGAGAGAAAAGAAACACTTATATGTTTATATCTCGTTTCACGTGCATCAAATATTTGAAAACCTACTAAAATATATGATTTTCAGAGCTATTTTGGCGGCCATTTTCAAATGTTAGCCATTTTTGAAACATGTATCTCGTATTGATAGTACAGTTATTCAAGTATATAACATGTTACATATTGTGAGAGAAAAAAATACTTTATATTATTATTATTCGGGCAAATTAATTCCATGCTCTTACATGCATGTAATATTATCGGCAGCCATCTTTAAAATTGACCGCCATTTCAGTCACGTGACGAATCTGGGATGTCCCTATAGCTAAAATCCGTTAATATGGTTTGACCAACGACTGTACCAAATGTCTTGCTTGTATCACAAAATGCACAATTCGGCTTAAAATCACGACCTATCGATTCCGCTAGTATATTCAAATGACTCCAGCTCCAAATAATTTACAAGATTCCGATTATGTTGATTTGTTTATTGGTCGCCAGTGGCCTCATCCGGGCACATTAGTCCAGGTCCTGCCATCGAGACCCGTATACATTTTCATTAACATAGACTTTGACAGTTGATTTGAATATGGGATGCCCCCAGTGTCAAGAATCTACTAGGTGGAATTCCAAAATAAATTCATAGCACGAGTCTGTGAGCGGCCATTTTCCAAGATGGCCGCCGTCAGGCATGTACCAAAACTGAAATGCATATAACTTTTGATAGCAATGTAGTAGATAGGCAGTTTTGGTGTCAATTATGTGATTTATAGGCATGCCAGATACAGCTGTGATGTCAAAAATCATCTTAACGTTGCCTATTTACCGTAATCCAAGATGGCCGCCATCAAAAATCGACAAAAAATGTAAAAATGTGTAATTCTTGATATGAGCGTAGTAGATGAATCATCTTGGTGTTCATAATGATATTTTCATGTATACCATATATAGAAAATCATTTAGATGTTACCTGGTTACAAAATTCAAGATGGCCGCCATAAAATATCTGCCAAACAGGCAATTATGTGCTACTTTTGATAGGAACATAAGCAATTTTGTGGGATTTTCAGGCATACAAGGCACATCAGAGGTATCAAAACAACAATTTAGATGTCGTCTAGTTATCAGAATCCAAGATGGCCGCCGCAAAAGTCTGTAAAACAAGTGAACAAGTGAACGTAAACTGATTTTGATTGGAATGTAGTAAGCTGATGCATTACCAAAAATGCAGCATAACGGTCAATAACACACATCAGTTAAATGGCTTACAATAAGATACACACAATTTTATACATGCATTGCAAACATTTATTGAGGTTAATATGCCAGCCCATACAATAGGGCACAATTTTACTACTTATTCTGTATTTATGGATATTCATAATTCGATTGTTGGACACAGTGTGCTTGCCTGTGAAACTACCTTGCCATGAAGTGCCTAGTCACCCCCCCCCCAAAAAAAAAGAATTATCAGTGAAACCAAGCCTGCCTTACAGCTTCAAAGTTATAGAGGATACAGGCATCAATTCTAATATTGATTGTGTGTCTGCTCTCCGTGAAGCAGATCAGTGCGAGTTTCTTTTATCCTTCATCAGGTTAAGACTACCAGGTTCATGCTACTTGTGGTACACTGCCTACATGGGGTGGTTGTCATGCTCTGTTATATACTACGACGGTGCCGATAATGCGAGTAGGCTTTATTCCTGTGATCCCCTCCCCTGTGATTGACTATACAACTGTACGTAAGGTCCTTCAAAATTTCCAAAGTTTTCGTCGGCAACTCAACCCCATCTCAGTCCCTCGTACCTGTATTTTGTGATGAGGGTGTATTTCATACTGTGGCAGAATATCATGATGACTGAACCAAATTAATTTTCTGATGTTCATGGATTGATGGGAATATTTCAATGAGTAAAAATATTGCTGATGTATGTTGGGCGATATATTAGAGGATCAGGTATTGAGTATGCTCTGATCTCGAGACTGAAGTGTTTGGTAAACAGTCATTGAACTCTGTGTTGGAAGGCAGTCAGTCTTTTCACTCCTTCCAATGAATAATTATGGTTTCAGACCTGAACGGTTTGTTGACATGTGAGGCTTTATGGCAGTGGTTGTTACACAGTGGTCACGAGATCGAGATCAATGATAATATAATAACATGTGCGGATGATGTGCATCGTACACTTTGTGAGAAGTTGTCAGTCGAGAAGTTAGCAGAGATCGTCCATCAATCTTCAGAACATCATGAACAATTTGAGTGTTTCATGAATGAATGTTGTGCAAAGTCTGAGATGTGCCAGTACTTACAACAGTTTCAGCACATAGCTAGCGTCATTAAGCATGCTGTAGCATCAGATCGAGAAGGAAACTTCCCTCTTGTACACATGGCCTCTGTAGAAAAATCTCTGGCGATCTTTCGGGAGAGCGACTGTCTAATTACCTTTGCTACGTTACCTTCTATCTGGAATCGACAAAGGTGTTAAAAGCAACCAATCCCGAGATCTTTCAGCACTTCATGAGTGGTCACTTGGTTGGGACGGATCGGGCTGAGGACTCTTTTAATGATGTTGCACCAGATAATGAGATATGAAGCTGGAACAATCAATATAGAAATCGTCAAAGAGTACAGGTGATATTGAGGGACAAACCAGAAACCTCGCAATCACAGTCAAGTGGCAGCTTATATTCCACGAAATTCTACTTGTCTCGAATATTTTCCGGGAAATGATGAGTGATGTATCGATGAATCACAGCGAATCAGCAAGGGTGCATAATGAATTTACTGGTTGCAAAGCTGATAAGCTCAATGAAAATGTGGCAAGGCGTCTGGACTTTGTTTGAGATAGAGGCAATCTATACATAATCCAAAGTGCAGGCATCAATCTCAATAACATAATTACCAATATATTGGTAGATAACCAAGTGGCTGTACGGTTGCTCCATATGCAAGAGAATGGAGATCTACTGGTCAAATAATTCAGGGAATAGCGGTTCCTATAAAAGGCCAAAATATGTCTGCCACCATATCAAAAATAAACCTGCCACAAATGTACTACAAACCAGTTGTCAATCAGGCTACAGCTCATGTGGCTCTGTCATCCAAGCTGATAGCAGCAGCTCAGCGTGACATTGAGATCGTCAAAGATTGGGAAATGGCACTCAACTCTATATATGGCCATGCTATCATCCCAACTTCAACGCCATTTGAAGGTGACATCCCATCCAAACCTGACAAGAGTGCACTGATTGCCGTTATTCGTTATATTAGACATCATTTCCAAAATTTACATCATTTGGAACATTCTATCGCGCAATTAGCTGTGTATCCGCAGGCCATGCACGTCAGGCCAGTCTCCTTGTCATATTTGATAGCTACCTGCAATCGTCCTTTAAATCTGGAGAAAGGCTCCGTCATGCTGGAGGAGTAGGGTCTGTTGATCTCATAGAAATCACCAACGATGTCCGAATACTGCACCAGCTGGACATTACCAACCAATACAATCTAGTTGCAGCAGCTGGCTCGCCAGCTGGCATCAACTTCCGAACTGGTCAAGCTGACCATTGGGCTTAGTGGATGCATCACAGGCGAGGCAGTTCTTCCAGCACATATGTTACATCCTGACAGGGCATCAACGCCACTGTGTGAGTGGTTGGGTGCTTGTGATCTCCAATGATACATAGTGTCCTTACTTCGGTGTATGCCTCAATTGCGTGAGAATGGGCTTCAGGAGTTGTGGGTAGAGTTTGGCCCCGGTGAGCATAGACGTCATCTACCACTTCATGTTCTCGCCGATAAGTTGGGAGTGGGACTGTGCAGGGTCGTATTGAACGCGTATGTCCTCACTGACGACGATACTCTTGAGCAAAATTGGCATTAAACACACGTCTCTCTCGTGTGAATCACATACATTCCAAGCCGACTTTGCAGAGTCAGACCAGTTAACTGAAACGATGACTCGGAAGGCTGAGTAATATCTTATTCTTGTGTGGATAGTGCAAAGTCAAATACGGGCTTCGAGTGGAGTGGCATATCCGAGCTTCACCACCGAAACCTCTGTAAGCCCTACCCCCTACAGCAGTGTGATCCATGGTCATATCCATAGAGCATTTCTTGTTGTGTGTAATGTCCTGTGCCTTCTAAAAGACACCCATTCAACTCCAGATCCAATGAACTATGGTTGGGTGAGTGAATGGTACCCTCTTGCATGCACAATATGTCAATCCATTACCACATGGGAAGCATGTCATCTGTAATCTCACGGAAATGTGTTACACAAAGCACTGTCCATGTAAAAATGCCAGAGAAACTTGGGTGATATTTTGTCATAAACAACAAAAATGTGTCCAATTAAGTAATCAGACTATTTGGTTAGTGGCATGAGTGGTTTAAGCCTTTTGACTCGTCCTTCTTATTAAGCGTCATGTTGTATTCTTGTAATGCATCAGTCTACTATGTTCCAATCGAAATATGTATACGTTCACTTGTTTTACGGATTTTTGTGGCGGCCATCTTGGATTCTGATAACTAGACAACATCTAAAATGTATCTTGATACCACTAATGTGCCTCGTATGCCTGAAAACCCCATACTACACAAACAAAATGTACCAATTGCTTATAATTCCTATCAAAATTAGCACATGTTTGCCTGTTTTATGGCGGCCATCCTAAATTTTGCATCTATGTAACATCTAAAATGATTTTTGACACTTTCGGCATATTTGGTATCCATGAAAACATCATTATGGACCCAAAACTCAAAACAAAACTGTTGATATTTTTGTGGACTTTTAATGGTGGCCATCTTGGATTACGGTAACTAGGCAACGTCTAATATATTTTTTATCATCATAGCTGTATCGGGCATGCCTGGAAATCACATAATTGACACCAAAAGCATTCATCTACTACATTGCTATCAAAAGTTATATGCATTTCAGTTTTGGTACATGCCTGACGGCGGCCATCTTGGAAAATGGCCGCTCACAGACTCATGCTATGAATTTATTTTGGAATTCCATCTAGTAGATTCTTGACAATGGGGGTATTCCATATTGAAATCAACTGTCAAAGTCTATGCTAATGAAAATGTTTACGGGTATCTACGGCAGGGCCAGGACTACATGGCACGAGTTCATACATTAATTGTGCCAGGAGAGTTGGCATTTGGACATTTTGAATCAAATTCATATGTAAAATAAAACACAGTATTGCGAAGATATTATATACATGTTTTTGGTCTTGTCGCTAAAGATCGCGGACTATCTGCTTATGCATGCGAACGTACCGCACTCTAAGTAATGCTAATGCCACCCTACTTTCGTGGTATTATACTACTCTGCTTTATTTATGAAGGCCTATCCAGAGGACAAATACAAAAGCAGTGCATATTCCGGCACCACATGCCGATTGGGAATTCAACGGATTCCTGTTAAAGGTTGCAAGGAATATAGACACCAATGGAGGATTGCAAGAAATGAAACATATGCTCCGAGGTATGGGACCAGTCTTAAAATAGGTTCTCTAACTTGGACAATCACGAGTACCGTCCCTTTGAACTACTTCCGGTGGCATCATCGGCGTTATTGGCTGATTTGGTCGGTCTTACGTCACGTTGTTACTTTAACCTAACAAATTCGGCCAATTCTAACATCAAGTATTCTCTCGAAAATTGTTCTAAGGGACGATTCTCGCGACCTTTCAAGGTCGGTAACCTATTGTTAATACTGGTCTAATTGGTAATGGTTCGTCCAAGGATCTAAATATGAACCTTCGACTGAAAAATCTACTTCGCAACATTGGCAATACTAGGATATGATGACTTCTTTACATAGTAACATAATTAAGACACGCCATGTGGTTTTGTACCTAAGAACATGTGCGACTTTTCATGAAATAGATTTACAGACTCTGTGATATTTCTGTAAATGACGTCAACATTTCGTCATCTTTCGACATCGTTTACTCAAACTAACGCAATTTTTTGTAAATATTTTGTTCATGAAATATCGTACATGTTCTTAGGCATGTTAGGTATAACATCACGTGGCGTGTCTCATATGAGGAATAAGTGGCCTATTCTCATGTCACGGTAATATTCATACACTTTAAATTTCTACTATCTCATACATGTACAAATGTCATTACAAAATGTCAGAATCATACGGAGCCCCGCAGGGACATGGAATTTATTTTGTATTAATTCGTTCCCACGAAATAACAATTCGTTCCCTCAATTTAACAATTCGTTCCCTCAAATTAATAATTCGTTCCCACGATATAACAATTCGTTCCCTCGAATTAACAATTCGTTCCCACGATATAACAAGTCGTTCCCTTGAATTAACAATTCGTTCCCACAAAATTATAATTCATTCCCTCAATTTAGCAATTCGTTCCCTCGATCTTTCCCATGATATAACAATTCGTTCCCTCGAATTAATAATTCGTTCCCACGATATAACAAGTCGTTCCCTTGAATTAACAATTCGTTCCCACGAAATTATAATTCATTCCCTCAATTTAGCAATTCGTTCCCTCGATCTTTCCCACGATATAACAATTCGTTCCCTCGAATTAATAATTCGTTCCCACGATATAACAAGTCGTTCCCTTGAATTAACAATTCGTTCCCACGAAATTACAATTCATTCCCTCAATTTAACAATTAACTCCCTCGAACTTTTGTATTTATATCTCCTTGCTTCATTTTTAGCTCACCTGAGCGAAGCTCATGTGAGCTATTGATACCGCAATGTGTCCGTCGTCGTCGTCGTCGTCCGTGAACATTTTCAAACGTCTTCTCCTCGGTAACCATTGGGCCTATTGTCACCAAACTTCATGGTCATGGTCCTTAGGTAGGGGGATTACAAAATTGTTAAAATGACGTCATTACGTAATCCAAGATGGCCGCCGTCTAAAAATAGCACAAATTCTTAAAAAATCTTCTTCTCAAGAACCGCCAACCGGATTTCGACAAAACTTGGTAGGAATGATCGATGTACATTGCTCTTTTTTCAAAGTTGTTAAAATGGTGACCCTGGGGTTAAAAATGGGCGTGGCCCGTGGGGTCAAATTGGGGTCAAATTTTATTTTTGACTGAATATGGTCATTTCATATATCAAATTGAAGGTATCAATGAGGCGATCACTCTGGTGCATTTTTTGTCGAAATCGGATTGTTATGTCATCCAAGATGGCCGCCGAAAGGTCAAAAGGTTGTTCTTTTATTAGAGATTTCAAAATTCTTCTTCACATGAACCGCTTGGCCCATGGTAGCCAAACTTAAAAGTTATGGTCCATGGGTGAAGCCTTTTTTTTCAGATTTGTTAAAATGGTGGCATCGCTAATCCAAGATGGCCGCCGTCTAAAAATAGCATAAATTCTTAAAAAATCTTCTTCTCATGAACCGCTTGCCGGATTTCAACGAAACTTGGTAGGAATGATCGATGTACATTGCTCTTTCAAAGTTGTTAAAATGGTGACCCCGGGGTCAAAAATGGGCGTGGCCCGTGTGGTCAAATTGGGGTCAAATTTTATTTTTGACCAAATATGGTCATGTCATATATCAAATTGAAGGTATCAATGAGGCGATCACTCTGGTGCATTTTCTGTCGAAATCGGATTGTTATGTCATCCAAGATGGCCGCCGAAAGGTCAAAAGGTCGTTCTTTTATTAGAGATTTCAAAATTCTTTTTCACATGAACCGCTTGGCCCATGGTAGCCAAACTTAAAAGTTATGGTCCATGGGTGAAGCCTTTTCAAATTTGTTAAAATAGAGGTCATCGCTAATCCAAGATGGCCGCCGTCTAAAAATAGCATAAATTCTTAAAAAATCTTCTTCTCATTAACCGCTTGCCGGATTTCGACGAAACTTGGTAAGAATGATCGATGTACATTGCTCTTTCAAAGTTGTTAAAATGGTGACCCCGGGGTCAAAAATGGGCGCGGCCCGTGGGGTCAAATTTTATTTTTGACCGAATATGGTCATGTTATATATCAAATCGAAGGTATCAATGAGGCGATCACTCTGGTACATTTTTTGTCCAAATCGGATTGTTATGTCATCCAAGATGGCCGCCGAAATGTCAAAAGGTCGTTCTTTTATTACAGATTTCAAAATTCTTCTTCACATGAACCGCTTGGCCCATGGTAGCCAAACTTAAAAGTTATGGTCCATGGGTGAAGCCTTTTCAGGTTTGTTAAAATGGAGGTCATCGCTAATCCAAGATGGCCGCTGTCTAAAAATAGCATAAATTCTTAAAAAATCTTCTTCTCATGAACCGCTAGCCGGATTTCAACGAAACTTGGTAGGAATGATCGATGTACATTGCTCTTTGAAAGTTGTTAAAACAATGGTGACCCCGGGGTCAAAAATGGGCGTGGCCCGTGGGGTCAAATTGGGGTCAAATTTTATTTTTGACTGAATATGGTCATGTCATATATCAAATTGAAGGTATCAATGAGGCGATCACTCTGGTGCAATATTTGTCGGAATCGGATGATTATGTCATCCATGATGGCCACCAAAAGGTCCATTTATTCAAGATTTTTAACGTCTTTTTCTCAGGAACCACATGGCCGATGCTGGGTGAAGCATTTTCAGATTTTGTAAAATGAGAGTCATCGCTTAATCCAAGATGACCGCCATCTAAAAATAGCACAATTTTTTTAAAACACATGAACTCAATGTCACATTCTCCTCTGGTGTTCATGGAGTCAGGTGAGCGAATTAGGGCCATCATGGCCCTCTTGTTAGAGAATAGTAGGTTAATGGGAAAACATATATGGCAAGGCTTAGGAAACGGGATGGGCGAGGCTCTGCCCATCCCGTTTCCGTGCAGCGTCAGATATGTTTTCACATCCACGGCACTCACCTACTTTTCTATTTATCCCGTCAACACTACAAATAGCTTTAAAATGCAAAAAAATAACCCAGGCCATTTCCTCAAAATAGGAGAATCGAACCGCAAATATTCATACGCAGTGATTAGGTCGCATTGACAGGATATCAAACATGTTTCACGGCACCGTGTTTCACGGCAAATATGCACTGTGTTGACGGGACAAACATGTATATTATTCCAAATGTATTCAGAATCACCGGCTAATCTCCAAAACTGTAATCTGTAATTACTGCGTTCAACATTTTTATTTCAGTTTATCATTATATATTATTCAAAATGTTTTCAGAATTATTATTCAAAATGTATTCAGAATCACGGGTTGATCAACAATACGGTATTGTGTAGGACGATTCTGTTTCATTTTATCGCTATATAGTATTCAAAATGTGTTCAGAAACACCAGATGGCCCTCAGAATGATAGTGTGTAATTTATGTGCTATACATTTTTATTTAATTTTATAAATTATATAATTTTACTTTATATTTTACAGGTGAAGGGGGTACTAAATTGAATGGTTCGGAAAAAATAAAAACCGCCGGTGATTTATTGGAAGTCCTGAGACAGTGGACGTACATTAACAGATACAACATTGTGCACTTACAAGGTCTCATACGACTACTAAATAGACCAGAACTCGATCGACTTGCTATTGAGTTTGCTCGTAACATGAGTAATGTCGTTTATTTCTTTCCTGCACCTGGGGAACCACGTGAGTATGCAATATTGTTCTCAATAATTGTGTATACTCCGAACGATGACATTGTTTTAATTTCACAAAGAAAATGCTGATGTCAGAAACTGGGCTATGAAATAAGTATAAAAAAGGTCATATTAAATGAACATAAAAATATTAGATTATGTTTGTTGTATTATCACAGCATTGAAACTGTCCTGATCCCTTAATGATTTTTAAGGACATGACTATGATCAATTTGGGTGATACCATGTGATCTGGAGTAACCAATTAAACGTGGGCCAGTTCATCATACATGCACTGGGTCTCAGATATGCGTAAACAATATGAAATGTGTACTGAACAATACTATATTTATTTTGTGATTCTATACAGTCAATATGGTGTCATAATGCCCGTCAGAATCTATATTGACCCGAGGCCCCGCCAAAGAGGAATATAGCTTCAGACGGGCAACATGTAATAGTTATAGATCATATACGGAATTTGTAATAAATCAGTTTATTAAAAAGTCAATATCTGATCTATAACTTACGTATTGCTTACACTGACCATTCGCGAACCTCCGCCCCTAAACGTGATTTCGAATAGCTATATTAGTATGTGATTGGCGGTGTGACACGTATAGTGAGCACGTGTGTGGTGGTAATATGTGTCATGTGAACTGATGGCAGCAACACATACAATCAGCTATAAATATAGCGGCTGAACAGTTAATGTTTAATTTAATAGATATTGACAAAAGCATCCCAATATGCGATTAATTGAGACGAAATGCTGTTCTTTCATTGATCGAGAAACTAGGGTGAACAATAAGATACCATATTGACTTTGCAGAATTACAACAACGCAATTTGTCATACCGCAGATTCCTTATTTATCCAGAAGTTAGTTGTATAAGTGTAGTTTGGTGCGTGTTTAATGTCATAGAAATATGGAGCCAAACGGCACGATGTCATGACGCTACAAATATTACTTTACGTCATCAAGACATAAACGAGTAAAAATGCGTTAATAACTAAGGAGAACCAACTGATTCTCCAACCATAAAACCTCACACATACCGCTCCAAATCGAAAAACAAAGCATGGTTATCCCCATTCTAATGCACCTAGTGTGCTCCCTACTTTCTGCAACGTCGTAGCATATCACGAACAGTGATATTTTTCAATACGTCAGCAGGTTGCTGTCGTCATCGATAACCGCCTCACACCAAATTAATTTGAAGAAATGTAACTCCGCCGAAGAATATTAACGAGACTTTTTCTAAGACACGTATGTATACATGAATTCAACTCTAAAGTTTATTTTAACAATTGTATTGCATTTCTATGTGTAGTTGCAACAGTTAATTGCTTTTATTCATTGAAGAAATGTCAACATTTCTGCAGTGGGTTCGTGCGATTTTTACAAAGGAAATGCAAACATGAGTCAACAGGATTTCACAGGATTTATGCCTAATTCAGGTGATTACCCTTCTACAATACGGTTTATTATGTATATTCATGTATGTGCACATTGAAATTCATAAAGTTATAGGCTGGTACTGGCATATTGAGTTTGGATTTGAGCATTTTCGTAAATTCTTCTGTGTTTTGGGCGAGTGGGGTAATATTTTTGGGAATTTGTTGAAGTCATGTTTGTCAGTCATTGATCGATTCTATTTTCCGCTTTGGGTTGTACAGGTCAATATGGCAGAATGATTAACCGAACATGTACCGAAAATGATTTAGGAAATATTTGGATTCCCCGCCGCTGGCCATTGCTTACAAAAGCGCGGAGGGTTACAGACATTTGTCAAGTTGCAAAACACAGACTAGCAAAACGGGATTTTATATGATGTGCTTTTTCATAGTTTATAGGCTGTCATTTAAATTGACCAATCAGATGCGTGCTTACTATTTTCGGTGCATTAGTATTGGCTATTATTTTGTTTTCCTAGGTCATTACCAATCCATATGACTATGTTTTAGAGGTGATTTCCTATTATGTTCGTTTTCGACTCGACCCGCCGCCATGTTTTATTCGAGCCATATTGGAGGAGTTGACAGGTAATATTTATAGGTTATTTGCTTTGTATGTGGATATATACACGAGTTCTGAAGCGTGCGATATTATGCGACTTTAGGAGCGCAATATCATTGCTCGGCGAAACGAGTGGCATATATCAACATACAAATCAAATAACCTTTCTATTATATACGCATATCACTCTTAATTTATATGCACCCGTAAAATATACAAAATAATAATGAAACACACGAATTTGTTATGATTTATAATGAACTATTTTGCAAGATGAAACGTAGTTCCGGCACTGACCAATATGAACTCACGAGACGTCAATATGGAAAAAATATTGACGGCTTACGTTCCATTGTGTTTCAATGGGAAATGAAAGTACGTATATAATAAGGGCTCGTATTACCCGTCAATATGACCAATCCAAACGCGAGAATCCTTTCTGCGGTATGACAATGTACGTTATTGTGATTCTACACAGTCAATATGGTGTCAAGAGCTTTGGTGCATGTTTAACGTCATACAAATATGGCCTCAAACGACACGACGCCATGACGTTACAAATATTACCTGACGTCATACAGTTACACTCCCGCCTGCGATTCTCTTACCAAGAATTGCAATCCAGCGGTCCTTGAATTGCAATTCGTCCCCTCTGAAATTGCAGTCTAATTGCGGTCCAATCGCGGTCCCGTTTTTGCGGTCATTCTTTCGCGATACCGTGTGTGCGGTCATTCGTTCGCGGTCCAGTTTGTGCGGTCATTCTTTCGCGATACCGTTTGTGCGGTCATTCTTTCGCTATTTGCGGTAAAAATAAAAAACTTACCGTATCATCGTATAGTACAGTTTGTTTACATTATACAAACGTACTATACGAATATTATACAAACATACGATATCCGTTCGTATATACGATATATCCGTACGGATATTGTATGAATATACAGTGGGGTCATCGTGCTGTTAAATATACCGATGCACCGGTTCATTTCGCATGTAAACATCCGGTTTTCATTTCGATCATCTGCCACAATTTTAAGTTTTTCAAAATGAATAAATTTTCAGTTTTACGATACAGAAACAATTTAAAACTGAGGATTGTGAAGTACGGTATCACAGTGCATATACATGTGTGTTCAATACAGTAATTCATCAGTAATTCATCATTGTACGCCGCACCACCACCGCGGACACACAACAATGATCCCCCACTCACACCAGCCATCTACATTTGGCGTCCTAAAAGTTCCGGTCTATATCCCATAGTGGGAACAATGTGTATCACCACCACCACCAGTTTTTGTCTATGACTACACTACACCCCCACCCCCACCCAACCACCACTTCTGTCTGTAACGCAGGATGACGTGGCAGACTGATCAAGTGCTAAACTAGTCCTGGTGCGATGGCTGACTGATCAAGTTCTAAACTAGTCCTGGTGCGATGGCCGACTGATAAAGGGCTAAATTACAGATCAAGGGCTAAATTTGTCTCGGTGCGATGGCCGACTGATCAAGGGCTAAACTATTCCTGCTGCGAACGTCGACTGATCAAGTTCTAAACTAGTCCTGGTGCGATGGCCGACTGATCAAGTTCTAAACTAGTCCTGGTGCGATGGCCGACTGATCGAGTGATATACTAGTCCTGGTGCGATGGCCGACTGATCAAGGGCTAAACTAGTCCCGATGCGATGGCCGACTGATCAAGGGCTAAACTATTCCTGGTGCGATGGTCGACTGATCAAGTTCTGAACTATTCCTGGTGCGATGGCCGACTGATCAAGTTCTAAACTAGTTCTGGTGCGATGGCCGACTGATCGTGTCCTGTACTAGTCCTGGTGCGATGGCCGACTGATCAAGGGCTAAACTAGTCCCGGTGCGATGGCCGACTGATCAAGTGCTAAAGTAGTCCTGGTGTGATGGCCGACTGATCAAGTTCTAAACTAGTCCTGGTGTGATGGCCGACTGATTGAGTGCTATACTAGTCCTGGTGCGATGGCCGACTGATCAAGTGCTAAAGTAGTCCTGGTGTGATGGCCGACTGATCAAGTGCTATACTCGGCATAGCCGACTGATCACGTGCTATACTGGGCATGGTGAGATGGCCAACTGATCAAGTGCTATACTGGGCATGGTGCAATGGGCGACTGATCAAGCGCTATACTAGTTATGGTGCGATGGCAGACTGATCAAGTGCTCTACTAGTCCTGGTGCGATGGCCGACTGATCAAGTGCTATACTCGGCATGGCCGACTGATCACGTGCTATACTGGGCATGGTGAGATGGCCAACTGATCAAGTGCTATACTGTGCATGGTGCAATGGGCGACTAATCAAGCGCTATACTAGTTATGGTGCGATGGCAGACTGATCAAGTGCTCTACTAGTCCTGGTGCGATGACCGACTGATCAAGGGACTACACTAGTCCTGGTGCGATGGCCGACTGATCAAGTTCTAAACTAGTCCTGGTGCGATGGCCGACTGATCAAGGGCTAAACTAGTCCTGGTGCGATGGCCTACTGATCAAGTTCTGAACTAGTCCTGGTGCGATGGCCGACTGATCAAGTGCTATGCTAGTCCTGGTGAGATGGTCGACTGATCAAGTTCTAAACTAGTCCTGGTGCGATGGCCGACTGATCAAGTTCTAAACTAGTCCTGGAGCGATGGCCGACTGATCAAGTGCTAAACTAGTCCTGGTGCGATGGCCGACTGATCAAGTTCTAAACTAGTCCTGGTGCGATGGCCTACTGATCAAGTGCTAAACTAGTCCTGGTGCGATGGCCGACTGATCAAGTGCTAAACTAGTCATGGTGCGATGGCCGACTGATCAAATCGCATGCCATAATAACTAGATGGCCATGGCCTGCATGTCGTGCCCGCCGAGGCATTTGATAGTACAAGTAATTTTTTTATTGCAACAAAGCTTTAGCCCGTTGAGGTAAAAACATGCCGCACCCGCCGATGCTTTGATAGTATACCCAAAAACTTTAACTAAAAAAACACTTTAACCAAAAACTTTATCCTGAATGCACACCAATGTGCCGACTATATCGCTCTGTCTGCAAGCGGGCCCAACAAAAACTTTAAGGGAAATTTCAAAGTAATTTGACCGTGACATTGGGCACATATAAATAATAATGAAAATGTGGGTGACAAATACACAGCATGTGAAGTTTCGAGTGAACTGGTGAAGCGGTTTCAGAGATATAGTGTTCTTAAAGGTACATGCCCACTCAGTAGGCACAAAATGTTCTTTATATCAGAGACATCATCTGAGACATTTTCGGACAAAATAAACATTTATTCACCATTAATACACATATTTATTGGCATTATTATACATTTTATATCAGACGTAAATTTCCACACTGCTATCAGGGGCGATAACCGTGTTTCCTTAAAATGTTACCAAGACATTACTATTTATTTTTGATGTGCAATGATCATACTTTATAATCTGTCGAAAACATTATTTTTTCAGGGATCACATTTAATTAGTATAAGTAATTATATAATGCACCCAATTTGCCTATGAAAATAGCCTGATATCACCGCGTGTCACTATCAGTGAAATAAATATTACTAAATGATTATATCCATATAACGGGCACTCGTAATGTTTAGAACTGGTGGAATAGTGACACAATTATACACTTATTTAATTCCTACAAATAACTGAGAATACACATAACTTTAATTGTTGTGCCTACTGAGTGGGTATGTACCTTTAATTAGCATAAATAATTAAAACATATGATGCCTCATTTGAATATGAAAATAGCTTGATACCACCGCTAGTCATTATCAGTAAAATAAATATTACTAAATGATTATATATGGATAGCGGGCACACGTAAATTTTAGAACTGGTGGAATAGTGACACAATTATACACTTATTTAATTGCTATAAAGAACAGTTTGTGCCTACTGAGTGGGCATGTACCTTTAAAAACTTTAACCTTAAATTAAAAAAACTTTAACCGGACGCACGAAGTGACGTACATATGGATGTACATGTAGGTACGTATGTAGGCCAATGTGACAACTATATCGCACTGTCCACATGCAGGCATGTTAAAAACGTTGAGGTAAATTTCAAAGTAATTTGACCTTGATATTGGGCACAGGGGTTGCAGGGGTTGAGCATAGAATAACAAAATGGATGATGATAAACACACATGTGAAGCTTCGAGTGAATTGGCGAAGCTTTTTCTGAGATATAGAGTTCTTAAAAACTTTAACCTACGGTAAATAAAAACCAGATGGCCATGGCGCGCATGTCGAGCCCACCGAGGCATTTGATGGTCTCGGAGTATACTTATTTGAAGTTTGAATTAAGGTATGTAAAAGCTTTAACGCAAATGTGAAAGTTATTTGACCTTGATCTTGGGCATGTGGGTCGCATGCGTGGGCTATAATATGAACATATGGATGATAATAAAGAAATATCTGAAGTTTGAATCAAATCTGAGTAAGTGTTGTGGAGATATAAGGTATGCAAAAACTTTAACACAAATTTCAAAGTCATTTAACCTTGACCTTGGGGCACAGGGGCCGCATGAGTGGGACACAGAATTAATATATGGATGATGACTAATAAGCATTTGATGTTTCAAGTCAATGTGACTTAGGATATGGTATTTAAAAACATACACCGATTTCGGACGGACAGACGCACGGACTGACGCACGGACGTCATTGTGATTACTAAGTCTCGCTTTCCACAAGCAGGCTCGGCAAAAAAACTACGGATGGATGTCAATGCGCAGACTATATCGCACTGTCCGCAGGCGGTCGCGACAAAAATTGTCCAACCCCTTTGTAAAGGTGCATGCCCACTCAGTAGGCTAAAAATGCACTTTATGGGAATTAAATAAGTGTATAATTGTCACTATTCCACTAGTTATAAACATTACGAGTGCCCGCTATACAGATATAATCATTTGGTAATATTTATTTTACTGATAGTGACGCGCGGTGGTATCGGTATTTTCATGTGCAAATGGGGCATGATATTTTATAATTATTTATATTAATTAAATGCATCAACTGAAAAAAAAATTGACAGATTATAAAGTATGATCATTGCACATCAACAAATAAATACAGAGAATAAATAGTAATGTCCGTTAACATTTGAAGGAAACACGGTTATCGTCTCTGATATCAATGTGGAAATTTTCTTCTGATATAAAAGGTATAATAATGCCAAACAATACGTGGGTAATGGTAAATGATTGTTTATCTGGCCAGAAAATGTCTCCGATGATGACATAAAGAACATTTTGTGCCTACTGAGTGGGCATGTACCTTTAACGCTTGCTCCGCACTGTCCCGTGAGACCTATGCATGTGTTAAGTTTCATAAACAATATTGCAAAGGGTGTTCGCGTTATGCTCCGGACAAATCAGTGCGTGAAACAACAAAGGGAGATAACTAAGCTAGAAAATGTGTTCATAGAACACGGATACCCCACATATCGGATACCCCACATATCGCTTTGATAGTAAACAAGGCAAAATTCCAGTGTCCAAAAGGGAGAGATAATCCATGACACGGGATTCGAATCAAAAATCGAAATAAACTTTCCGCATCTAAACATAAGGAAGCTACATATCAAATTTCAGTGCTGTAGCTATTACAAAAGTTTTACGAGTTACAAGGCAAAATTTTCAAATTCTAATTAAAAAAGGGGGAGATAATCCATTACTCGGGGGTCGAATCATAATAAACTTTGCAAATCTACTCATCATAAGGAAGCTACATACCAAGTTTCAGGTGTGTAGCTATTAGGGTTTAAAAGTTTTATGAGCTACAAGCCAAAATTGGAAAATTCTAACTTGAAAAGGGGGAGATAATCCATGACCATGGGGTCGAATCAAACATACATGTACCAAGTTTCATGTCTGTAGCTATTACGGTTCAGGGCTCAACACTAAGGCACGTCCGACCGACCGACCGAGTCTAGTAAAATAAATTTGGTCCGGTCGTGTCAATTTTCCCGGAATACCATTGTCGGTAGCCCGACTGGTCGTGTTCCAATTTGACCAAAGTCTCTGCCAAAAATAAAACAGTATTAGTTCACCTTTTATTTTTCTGGTAATAACAAACAAAACTTCCAAGAAAGATCGCTGATTGACAGTTCGAACATAGTTTATTTACAACTCCAGGCGGACTTGTTTGCCTAGGCTTCGGGTATGATATTTGTAATAGGCCTCTGTATTTCGTACCCAAACTAAAACGTACACATTTTATTTAAATTAGGAACAATGCTACCATCGATTATGATAATTGTATCCCCCGGACTCCGTCGGGGGATACTATGGATTTGACAGCGCGCCGCGTCCGCGGTCCGCGTCCGCGGTCCGCGTCCGCGTACGCGTCCGCCGCAGACACTTCTTGTCCGGAGCATAACTCGAACACTCTTTGGAATATTTTCATGAAACTTCACACATGCATAGACGACTCGAGGTGTGTCGCGCACAAGAATGACAACTCTTGCATAGCTAATTTTTGAGTACTCCCTTTTTTGTTTCTCGCACTGATTTCGTGTCCGAGCATAACTCCACCACCCTTTCGAATATTTTCATGAAACTTCACACATGCATAGACCACGACCCGAAGGTGTGTCGCGCACAAGAATGACAACTCTTGCATAGCTAATTTTTGAGTTATCTCCCTTTTTTGTTTCGCGCACTGATTGACCATAACTCGACCACCCTTTGGAATATTTTTATGAAACTTAACACATTCAATTAGACCACGAACCGAAGGTGTGTCGTGCACAAGAATGACAACTCTTGCATAGCTAATTTTTGAGTTATCTCCCTTTTTTGTTTTCGCTCACTGATTTCCTGTCCGGAGCATAACTCGACCACCCTTTGGAATATTTTCATGAAACTTCACACATGCATAGACCACGACCCGAGGTGTGTCGCGCACAAGAATGACAACTCTTGCGTAGCTAATTTTTCAGTTATCTCCCTTTTTTGTTTTGCGCACTCTACAAACTGGACAATAATGCATGAAGACCTGTTTTCTCGTCTGCTCTGTACACCTTTTCTCGTGTGCTCTGTACACCTTACCTGTAGAGAGAACAATAGAAACTGGGAGAACCATGTGCTAGCATGGGCTAGCATGTGCAGATGTCCAGTGCTTGACCACTGTTGACCAGGTAATTTATACAGGTAAATTTATACATTGGGTACTGTGTTGAAAATATTGTGGCATTATGTGGACCTGTGCAGATATATGTAGATAAATATAGGACTATTAAAAAAAAATCTGGTCTCCAATAGCAAGCATTATTATTTTTAAACTTTTTTTTTTTTTTTTTTCATTTTTTTTTTCCATTTTTTTTTTCCATTTTTTTTTTTTCATTTTTTTTTTTTTTCAAATTATTTTTCAATTTTTGTCCAGTAGCATAAGGTCGTAAGTGCTATATACAGACTATTCACCTGTGCATGTGCTAGCATGTGCAACTGACCACTGACCACTGACCACTGACCACTTACAGGTAATTTATACAGGTAAATGATTATATTACATTTCCGTAAACTGTGTTGAAAATATTGTGGCATTATGTGGACCTGTGCAGATATATGTAGATAAATATAGGACTATTAAAAAAAAATTCTGGGCTCCAGTAGCAAGCATTATTATTTTTAATTTTTAAACTTTATTTCCATTTTTTTTTTCTTTTTTTTTTTCATTTTTTTTTTCAAATTATTTTTCAATTTTTGTTTAGTAGCATAAGGTCGTAAGTGCTATATACAGACTATTATCATATAATAAAACAATTATTGACTAGTGAGCCATAGAATATAATCTGATATTCTATGGTTCACTAGTCAATAATTGTATAATATGTTCGGGCCAGTGAAAATTGCTTTCGGGCCCAGGCTCGAGGTCAAGGCGGGACAAGGCGAGGCATCTGATTCCGCGGAATTCTTGTTTACTTATCTCCCTTTGTTGTTTCGTGCTCTGATTTTGTATCCAGAGCATAACTCGAACACGCATATACGCATTGCTCTAATGGTCCTCTACCGCCCTGTGCCAAATCCACGTTCGTTCTGCCCCCGTCAAGCCCAGGGTCAAGGTCACATACTTAGTGCTTCAAAAACATTAACGCTTGGGTAAATATCTTATACTTTCTGTTTTCTTTCATGGATCATGGATCATCTTCATATTTCATATACGCATTGCTCTAATGGTCCTCTACCGCCCTGTGCCAAATCCACGTTCGTCCTGCCCCACCAATCCCAGGGTCAAGGTCACATACTTGGTGCTTCAAAAACTTTAACGCTCAGGTAAATATCTTATAATTTTTATTTCCATTCACGGATCAACTTCATTATTTTCATATACGCGTTGCTCTTAATGGTCGTCTACCGCCATGTGCCAAATCCCACGTTCGTCCTGCCCCCCGCCAAGCCCAGGATCAAGGTCACATACTTAGTGCTTCAAAAACTTTAACGCTCGGGTAATATCTTATAATTTCCGTTTTCTTTCATGGATAACATCTTCATATTTCATTAACGCATTGCTCTAAATTTGGTCCTCTACCGCCCTTGTGCCAAATCCACGTTCGTCCTGCCCCCGCCAATCCCAGGTCAAGGTCACATACTTGGTGCTTCAAAAACTTTAATGCTCAGGTAAATATCTTATAATTTTTCTTTCCATTCACGGATCAACTTCATATTTCATATATGCGTTGCTCTAATGGTCCTCTACCGCCCTGTGCCAAATCCACGTTCGTCCCGCCCCCGCCAAGCCCAGGGTTAACATCATATACTTAGTGCTTTAAAAACTTTAACGCTCAAGTAAATATCTTATAATTTCTGTTTTCTTTCACGGATCAGCTTCATATTTCATATATGCATTGCTCTAATGGTCCTCTACCGCCCTGTGCCAAATCCACGTTTGTCCTGCCCCCGCCAAGCCCAGGGTCAAGGTCACATACTTGGTGCTTCAAAAACTTTAACGCTCAGGTAAAAGAAAATTTTGACTTGCAATTTGGCCTCATTTATTATCAAAGCGATATGTGAGACATCCGTGTTCTATGAACACATTTTCTAGTTTATTAAACTTCACACATGCATAGAAGACGACCCAAAGGTGTGTCGCACGTAAGAATGACAACTCTTGCGTCGTTAATTTCTTAGTTATCTCCCTTTGTTGTTTCGTTGCACTGATGTTTGTGTCTGGAGCATAACTCGAACACCCTTTGGAATATTTTCATGAAACTTCACACTTGCATAGACCACGACCCTAAAGGTATGTCCCGCAAGAATGACAACTCTTGCATCACTAATTCTTTAGTTATCTCCCTTTGTTTTTCCGTCACTGATTTTGTCTCCGGAGCATAACTCGAACACCCTTTTTTCAAACTACTTGTGTATCTGGGGAGGGGGATACACATGCGCTTGTCGACAAGCGTCCATTTCTAGTTTAATGAGGGAATTTAAAATTTTGTGTGCACTGATGTACGTCTCTAGTTCGTTCAGTTTTTTGGGCTGGACAGTTTACATATATTATCAGCAATGCAAAGCTCAATACCGCACGGCATTATTATATTCTGATGTAATTTTGACCGGATCCCGATAAAAGAACCAAAATAAATCATAACAAACAAGTCCGGAGTAAAGCTAATTTACATAAGAAGTAGAACGATCTACGATTGGTTGATGGTGCTTCATTCACCAAATAGAAATTTTTGATTGGAAGCTGTCAGAAATATACGCAAACAGAGCGTACCGTACGTATTGATCATACAATTCTCTTGAAAAAAAAAGTGAATTCTCATTGCGCCTATCATGTAATCAATCGGCCAGTGACTCAGCAATTACACACAGTGGATCAAATGTGCTGCTGAGCACGTGCTTTTACTAACATCTACATTGCTAATAAATCGTGTGCCCTGATATGAGCATATTGAAAATGCGTTCAACTGATATGGAATATTATAAGTCACTTAAATTTCTTGTTTTGTTGGGCTGGGAGGCAGAATCAGTGGACATTAGAATTTGCCATTTAATGAATCATTATTCATTGATCTGACACCTTGGATAAGGTGAATTTAATCGTCACCAATTGAAAAAAAAACCACGAAATGTTCAAACCGGAAGTGCCTGCTGCTGACATTTGTTGGCTTGTTTTCAGTAATGATGTGAAAATTAGCTGCATTCCAGACACTTCCATGATTAATTTGTGTAGTGATAAGTTTATTATTACTCTTTCAGAAGTAAACAACTGGTTTCTTGAACGTTAAACCTTCCAGTGATGCAACTAGTAAATTACATTGTTGCATAACCAGTAGTCGACATAACACATACATGTACCTGTCACGATCACTATGTTAGCCGATTTGAACATGACTTAGTACTGTGTTTCGTGAAACTGTGATGGTTAGTTCCATTAATTATATTTTCTCTTGTCATTTACAATGGCCTATACGTTTTTCAAATGTCTCCAACTTTGTGCATGAGGTGGGTCAACTGGCCCCACTTTAAAAATTCCTGCAATACACACTGAATAGGCTTCAAAACTGTCCGCTTCAATATTTCATAATTGATTATCATTGAAATCTGCTTTATATGCATGTAGTACCAAACAATCAGTACAATGGAACGTTAGTTGATAATAACTTTGATAACTTTGATAAATTTATGCAACTTACATAACTTTGATCAATTAATGCAAGTTACGCTTCACTAGTTCAGGGCTAGTACAAATTAGGTCAGGGCTAGTAGTTTCTAAAAGTACTAGCCCGACTGGTCTAGTGGAAAAAAAGTTAACGTTGAGCCCTGCCGGTTTAAAAGTTTTACGAGTTACTAGGTTGGTGACGGACGGAAGAACGGACAAGGGTAACACTAAATGCCCTCTCCACTATCGTCGTGGGGCATACAAATTAGTGAGGCAAAAGTTGTCATATACAAGTAACTTACCTTAATTCATCAGTTACACATCAGACGATGAATGAACTTTAATTCTGGTGTAGAATATTAAAGTTATTCATTATGTTCAATAGTGCTGCTTTTACATGACGTGAAATTAAAATATGCATGACATGATCTGGAAGAATAACCACAGACCAAGCACGCATATTCAGAATCACGTCTGTCGGTTCTTATCCAGCTCCCGATTTCTGTCACCTGTCCACAAAATCCAACATTGTCGCAAATTTAATCCTCTATGTTGGTGTACGTTAGAACAAAATGTATATTATCCAATGCCGGTTGTAATCTTTTTTTTCTCTAAATAAATGCGTCCAACAATCCCTGTAGCTGCTATCGTGATAAAAAATAGTAGTATAGAGGGATTCAAAATGATACCACCTAACGGTGGTATCATTTATAACCCTCTATACTACTCCCACCACCCCCAAAAAATCAAAAAATAGTTAACGAGGAAATTGTCCCACCAACCACGAAAAATTCAAAATTGGTGTCATAAATACATCATGTTTTTTTCACGTCCAATTGAACATATAAATTTAATAGGTTATAATAAAATATTATAACAAAATGGATAATAAAATACACAACGAATTGGACGTTTATAATGACTTGGATGAAGGATTTTACGCTGTTGTTTTCTACAGTATTAAAACACGGTAAAATGACAATACATGTGATATCGAATACATGAAATATCAGCGTAATTTATTACGCTGCGATAAAAACGTTGCATTTACAATATTAAACCGGCAATTATGTCGCCGGTATAAGTATCAAATTTATGTAATGAAGAGACTAAATAGGATCGGAGAAACACTACCGAAACATTATCAAACTAATTTTATAAAACAGTTTAAAATCAAAGATTCGTTGACGGATATGCGTTTCTACGATATCACTTTTAACGAAGAAATTGGAAAATTATTAGAAGAAATTGAAAATTATTGAACAGAAAAAAAAAAAAAAAAAAAACTATTAGAGAAAATGGATAATACAATACAATTGGAATTGAAATTTTTTAATAACTGTGTTGAAGAAGTTTACGAAGCTTATGGGGGTTATAATCCTATATATAAATTCTATAAAATGAGAACACTAGGCGATATCGAATATATGAAATACCAGCGTAATTTATTACGCTCCGACCGATAAAAACTGTTACATTTACAATATTATACCGACAATTATGTCAACTATACAAGAGGCAAATACAAACATTAAGACGGATAACGCGTATCGGATATGAAACTAAGGTGTATTATATAAAATTGTTAAAACCCAACGATTCGTTTACGAATATACATTTCTACGACATCGCTTATAAAGATATTAATAATTTGTAAAAATTAAAAAAATAGCAAAAGCCTCCACTCGCGCACAACACCCCAGCGACTGGGCAGATTTCTAGCCGGCACCCAGCCACTAGGGTGTTGGGACCTTTCTTAAGCCCACTCATCTGTTGGCTCACAGTTTAGTTTTACGGGTCGCCTTGAACCCCATTGCCAATTCCTCTAATTAAGAGAAACCAGCGAAGTAAGGCGAGCCTATGTGTGAATTTGGTTTCCGAAATTGCAAAGCTCTTAGGCAGAAATCTTTTAGGCCGGCACCTTTGAGCTTTGCAATTACATCGCCAAATACACACATATTTATAAACTGCTACCATTAAACAGACGAGACGGACGTCATACCGGATCAACAACATGGCATGCACGAGATGAGACCAATTGTTGTAAGGTCAACAAACATATATATACTCATCAGTTTCCTATACAACATACAAATGGTGTGCAAATTATAATTATTTATTAATACCTATTGGCGAAAGAAAGAAAACATGGGATGGTTCGTTATTTTGTTAATTTTATAATTAATTTTATATTTTTTTTTTTAATAATTTAAAGCTGAACACCCCCTATTATTACATAGTAATTAATTTATGTTGTAACGACAATGTTTCAATTACACGGGTTATGGCCCATGCGTAAATTGATAGCCAAGGTAAACAGAGCCGAGTGTATCAATTACACAGACGGTGTGTACAGTGTAATCCTCGACTGAATTTATAATTCTCAGTGAAAAACATATGTTGTATAGGTATGTAAATTTGTTTACTGCACCAATATAATAAATAATTAATAATTTTGAAAAAATTATAAAATTAAGAAAATTATAAAATAATTTTTTTTTTTTAAATTATTTTATAAAATATCACAATGGTGCTGTAACATTTCCTCCGACTTTATTTCCAAGTTTTACCCTAAATTTATCCCAATCAGTACACTCAATTTTGGGCATGGTGGCGCGCGCCTTGATCCTTATATCATTTTTTAATTCTTCATATCTCCCCATTTCTTCCACCACGGATTCAAACTCTAAATTTGATATTTTCTTATCGGCCAACGCTTTGGACACCATAACGTCGATGCTATTTTTCTTAGACCTAGCGAGAACGGATATTCTATCATGTTTTCTACTTTTTTTCTCGAGTTTTCCACCCGCCGCCCTAATTACCATACAAAGTGTTCCAGATAAAACGGTAATTCCACTCAAAACCCCTGCAAGTGGAATCATTACAATTGTAGATAGCGTTGCAGCAGTTCCCGCCCCACACAAACACACAGAAACACTTGCCAGAACCGTACTAGATGCTTCAGCTATGTTTGCCGCGCGCTTATATTTTTTAGCGTGTCTTTTTCTATTTGCACATTCTCTAACTAAAATATCCTGCATAGCGACGATATTATTCAACCTAAATCTGAACTCTTTCGTTAATTGGATACAGTGTTGGTGGAGTGGTATTGAGAGTTGAATACAGTGTTGGTGGAGTGGTATTGAGAGTTGGATACAGTGTTGGTGGATCGGTATTGACAATTGGAAGCGGTGATTCGTTCATAGTTAAATTTATTTCAATATATTAGTATTTACACAATAAGTTCAATTAACAATGAGACAATAGTGGAAGAACTCTCTGAGTCACCGATTTTCGTAACAAAGTTAATAACACTACCTTGGGAAAGTCTAATTCGATCATCACCGGCAAACGAAACCACCGTCGAACTATCTCCAGAGATTTTAGTGACTCCAACCCCCCGTTCTTTCCCTATCTACTACACAGATTTATAGCGACCGCGCCCACAGGTTTACCATTAGCATTAACCGAGCAGACCGCCATTTGGACAACTTCACCTGCAGCTGTCATAGTGTATCCCCCATATTTATTACTCGCTTTGGCACCGAACGAATATTCATAGTGCCCCACAACCAATGGACCCCGCTTCTCAGCCCAAACAGTTATGACACGTTTTGGCGTTTTCATTGTTTTCACTATTCCGGCAAGCGCATTGTTTGCGTTATATGCCTCAGTACGAATCTCATAAGAGGCCTCCTCAAGAGCTTTGGTCGCGGCTATACGAGCATGTTTCAGTTTATCGGTTATTTTTACATCTAGTTCGGTAAGTGTCGCTTCTCTGTTGAGAGAGTCCTCTAAGCGCAACGCATCATAAGCCTCCGTAATGGTTGCCTGGTGGCCTTCTAAGGCTTTATCAATACCCGACCGGGTCTCTTTTTGAAATTCGGTTATTTTTTCATCTAGTTTAGTAAGTGTCGCTTCCCTGTTGATAGAGTCCTCTAAGAGTAACACCCTATAAGCCTCCGTAATATCCGCCTGGTGGTCTTCTAGGGCTTTATCAATACCCGTTCGGACTCCATCAAGATCAAACCGGGTCTCTTTTTTAAATTCGGTTATTTTATTTTTTCGGTTATCTAGTTCGGTAAGTGTCGATTCTTTACTGTGAGAGTTCTCTAAGCGCAACGCATCATAAGCCTCCGCAATGGCCTCTGCAAGGTTAGACTGGTGGTCTTCTCGGACTTTATCAATACCCGACCGGGTCTCTTTTCGAAATTTGGTTATTTTTTTATCTAGTTCAGTAAGTGCCGCTTCTCTGATGAGAGAGTCCTCTGAGCGCAACACCTCATAAGCTTCATAAGGTCCGCCTGGTGGTCTTCTGTGCTTTCTCAATACCCGACGTGGCCTCATTTCGAAAATCGATTATTTTCCCGTCTAATCAGCAGTGTAGCTCTTTGCTGAGAGAGTCTTCTAAGCGCAACGCATCATAAACCTCCATAATGTCAGCCTTACGGTCTTCTCGGGCTTTATCAATCCCCAACCGGGCCTCTTTTCTAAAATTTGGTTATTTTTTTACCTTAGTTCGTTTAGTTCCGTATGCGTTTCGTTCACGACTTTGTGTATTCACAGCCAGGGCATTTCTCTAAGTTGTGATAGTAGACTCTTGTGAATCTCGTCCGTGGCCCTCGATATAGTTCTATTGATCAAGGCCTTTGTTTTTTGGGTAGTTAAAAAGTCGCCCTCTGTCGGGATGAATCCCCCTTCTGCAGGTTCCAAATTATTTGAATTTGTCACCCAATCGGAAGAACTACCTGGTCCGTATATACTCATAATGTTGAATATATATTACGAACATGCGTTTAATTCTAATTTTTCAAAATTATTAATTAATTTGAAATTTCTAGGACTACCGAAATCGGGTAATCGTTCTTCAACTCTCGCCCTTTATCATCAAGAATATAAATCTTCAACTCGTGGATGTGTCCCGATTCCAAAACTTTCATCTCTGGGTGTGGGAAGTCTAAGGTTACAGTCTCGCCATAGAAACAATCGCTGGCGGGCACAGTTTTCAGTAATGTGCTGGGGGATCCGTCTATCGTGTTGTACGATGTGTTCACCCGATCCAGGTGTACCCTGAGAGTTTTCGTGAAGGTGAAGTCCACCGGGTTATCACCGACGTACTCACCCGGGGTAAACACTCCTTTGTTTGAGGAGTATGTCTCTCTAAAACGAGTTGAATATACCCAACCCAACCCGGGGGAGACCACTACCTTATTATCACTGCTGATGGTCATTGTTGCGAGCCGGTAGCATTCGATACTGTGAGGTTGATTATACCGTCAAGCTCTGAGTTGACAAAATCTTTGAGCTGTCTTATTCCCCACAGTCCGTGAGGCAGCTTTACACCTAATTGTTGTCCATCCTTCACATAGTAAAACCCTTCACTCTTTTCTACATTCTGCCATCCAACCGTGAAGGTGATTGATCTAAGGCCTACCCGGCGTTTTCCACAGCAGTTGTCTATTAATTTTTGAAGTTCACAACTCCCTTTTTGAACATTAGTTATAGTAGCAAACATAATAATATCTTTCAATGGATACCAAAGCATTTAGCTTTAACTCTAATGCAAAGTATAAAGTTGGTGGTGTATACGCTCAAAAGAACACCATTGGTTGGCTTGTGCACCCTAAAATAAGAGTCAGTTTGGGCATGGGTTTCGACACAAATTTCACTAACATATTTGAGATAGGGTGACCAAGATTAGTACGGTGGATGGGGTAAACGGATGGCGGGCAACTCCGATGCAGTTCTGGCAGAACCAACAAAATTATGCCGTGTGGTTGCCACAACTGGGTGTGGTGTATCTTTCGGAGACCACATAAAACCAAGTAACAGCATGATGAGCAGTAGCTTATACAACTTTCATGTTTATTATACTATTAGAAGGATTTTGAAAGAATTACGTGTTCAACTACCTCAAGACGACGGGTGGAATCCAATTTCCAACACATACAACCGTAAGGAGTTCGAACGGATATGTGACGAATTTGGTGTGGACCCAAACCGTGATTGGAAACAAAAAGTTTACACCAAGAACGATTCAATGGGCGACCCCTTTTTGAAGAAGCTGGAAATGATGTAAAAGTTGTTGATGGCACATTCGATAGCAGTACTATGAGGTACACGTCAAGTTTCCTAATACATAAAAGATCAAGTTTTTTTCTTGATATGTTCTCAGATAAAACCTACTACACAAAACATATCGGCTTCACTACACCAACCATCTAAAGTTGGAATAGCATGGAGTACATTTATATTAGATAAAGCACTGGTTTATCAGGCCGGGGTACTCGCCTCAAACGACTCCATTCGTACATATGTGTGGCTATACAGGTGCACAAAAACAAACTCGCATTTCTATAATAGGATTCGGAACGGCGTTTGACGCGCAAAAACAGTTCTTGGTACTTGTTGAGGACGCCATCTCAGCTAGGGTGGACCTGGAGAAGGCAATCCAGAATTATCAAGACGTTTTGCAGACTGCCAGCACCCCAGTAGACTATGTATTTGGAATAGGTCTTTATATGGCGCCGAGCAATATGATACTACGAGACGACCCGGTTGACGGTTACAATAATCAGATCGTAATCGCCACCGTCAATCAAAAAATTGGCCGCAACGGGAACGTGAATACGGATATCATCAAGCGCACCCCCAACAGTGGAACCGATTTCATAAAACACAAAATGGATACACCTCCCCCAATTCGTAAATCGAACCCAGTACCCGCAATTCGTAAATTGGATGCACCATCGAGTTCCATCAACAGACCAATCGCGATTGGAAAACACCAATCATCAACAATGTTGAAATGGGAAGCACAACACACGAGGAGGAGAAATTGGGTCTCGTCATCGCCCTCGTGGCGATCGGATTATTTACGCTTTGGTTGTAGGAACTCTCTGACAGAGAATAATAGGAGACCGGCGATTGCCACGATTAAAGCCCAAGTATTATTGGCGAGCCATCCGACCGTTTTTGATAATATAGATAGCAAGTAAGAAACGATACTTCCGATCAGTCCAGGTAGTGCGGCAGCCACCTTTCCAGCTAATTTAGTTAGAAGATTGGCGAGGGCTTTTAGTTGTTTTTTTACCCACTCCTTGGCTCCACCGGATGGAGCGGGTGCTGGTGCTGGTGCTGGTGCTGGAGCGGGTGGTGGTGCGGCGCCACCAGTGAAAGCTAGAACTATGGTCGATATAGTCATGCCGATAGCAACGAGGATGCTTGCTATCGTGACGCCCTGCTCTCTGAACAGAGTGCGAAGACGCTCACCGAGTGTCGTCTCCTCGTGCAGGACCCTCGAGATTGATTCGCGGATCCGACTTATTTGTGTGCGGAGAGCCTCACGGTTAGCCGAGGCGGCCTCCAAGCGAGCTTCTCTTTCATCCCGCAAAGACCGCAGGAGTTTGTTGATCCGCTCGGTAGATTCTCTATCGTCACCGGCTTCCTCCAGTTTTCTTTCTTCTAGCGCGATATGTTCATCCAGCGCCGTGAGTTTGGAGAGGTTAAGGACCAGTTCGCCCCGGACCGTTTGTAGAGCCTTATCGAGTCCACGGAGTTCTCGAAGAGGTAACGGTGGGTCATCGTTGAGTATTTTTCCCAATTGCGATTGGACGCTGAACGTGGTCTCCATAGTGTTAATAACGTCGGTGGCTACTCGAGGGACCTCGCTGAGCTCGACCGTTTCTATCGCGGTGGCCGTCTTCGCTATAGTTTCGTCGGTAGACTTTAGGGCCTCTACGGCGCGGGCCGGTATACTTGTTTTACCCCTCTTCCAATCCGTGAAGCCTAGTTCGTCCCTTATGAGTTGGCCACCGCGCGGGTTTCCTGCAATGGTGTTTAGCGATAGGGGTTTTCCGGTCCTAATGTTGACTAATGGGAGATTTAGTGCTGCTCTTAGTCGCAATTTACCGCTCATAAATTTGAACTTGGAGTAGTCGCGACCGACAGAGGGGACCAGACCTTTTTCTGCTGCCAAATTGTTGTAGTAGTCGTTTACAGCTCCCTCAAGTAATTCCTGACTTTGACTAGTGGTAGCGTCACCCAATTGTGATTGGATTGGAACTGGAGTTTCTATGGTGGGTGTCGTGAGGGAATCCTCGAAGTTATCATCATCACCATCGAGGTAATCGTCTCTTCCGATTTCATCCATGTCAACATCGTAATCAGCCGCATATTTATAATTTTCTTAAAATTAATTATGTATTAAAGACAAAACCATACGGGTTTTAATAGTTTCAATAATTTTGAAAAAATTAATTATGTCTTCGAGTCAATACGGTCGCAAACTCAATCCATACCGCAGACTGCGTGAGCCCCTCGGGGCAAAAGGCGTGAGACAGAGTGTCATTATTACGAACAACCCATCGACGATCGACCAGAACCAGCAGCTCTTAGTCCGCTTCCCCAACCTCGGAGCTAACGACGTCATTGTTCGGGTACTGTTCGCCTCGCTTTCACTATTTCGCTAACGTCGACGGACGCGGACCGAACCGTAGTTCAGAACCTGGGTCGCGCCATAGTCAAGAAGACTATGATAAAGATTTCTGGTAATGAGGTGATGTCGATCGATGACAGCGACGTCTACATTGCTACCAGGACCTGTGGAAGACGGCACAAGAGCGTGAAAACGCTGTCTATCAGGGTATTGACACCAGTATAAGAATGTAACCAAAACTTAGAATCGGGGCTGCTAACAAGGCAGATCAACAACGCTAGTGACAACGCGGTCGCGGGTGCTTACGGCAACCGCTTCTACATCCCGCTCGACTTTGAGTTGCTAGAGAGTCACATGCCCTACTATCAGAGTGCTTTGGCTGACCGCCTCGAATACGAACTAACGTTCAACGACTACGGCCGAGTTCTCATAGCCACCGACCAGTTATCGACGTATACGATCGATAATGTTTCGCTGGAGTACGACCATGGTCACGATGCCCGAACTCGCGCGATTGATCAGAACCCAGTACGCCGGGCGCGTTGCCATACTTTACGACCGAGTTCTTCGCCATCGCAAGATGCCGAAAGACAAAAGCGACACATTGTGGAATATTAATGTCAACGTACCCGCCCGCTCGATGAAAGGTATACTGATGTTGTTCGAGGATGCTCGGTTCGCGTTCGGTGCTAGAAAAACCGACAAATTCTATAACCCCAAAATCACGAAGGTAGAGGTGACGATCGAGGGAGTCCCCAATCAACTCTACAGCGCGGGTCTTCGCGCGCGCACCAGCAGTGGGACTAAGTAAGAAAGCAGTTTGCTGCCGGATCTAAGCGCTCTCCGGAGGTTGCAGCAGTTGCTAAAGACCTGCAGCTCTCGGCCGTCTCCCTCGCAGAGTTCCTGAATACCAAATACGCGTTATGGCTAGACATGAGAGCCAGCGACGATGACCAAATACACGGTAGCGGACGCCAAGTTGAGAACGCTAGTGAGGGTGTGACGATCCAGATAACCAAAGAGGCGGACGGAGTCGGGCCATTGAACGTGTACTTATATAATTACAGACGCACAACTCAACATCGAAGATGGTCGATACGTAATCAGCGATCTACTACTGATTTAATAAAAAAAATCATCTAACGATTTATTAATACATAATTTTGAAAAAATTAAGAAATCTAGCAATCAATACCAATTCACGATTGGAGATGCTCACTCCGCCATAATATGTGGGCAGACAGGAGTGGAAAAACGGTTTTCATCCTCAACTTACTCGAGGGATCCTACCGCGATGCCTTTCGTCACATTGTGATCCTATGTCCCACTGTGCGGCACAACGATACTTATCAGCGGTGCCCGTGGATATGGACCGACCCTGAGGTATACGTTATTGACCCCGGTGATAGGCTTCACGATTGGTTGCGTGGTTTATACCAAATATTTCAGGGCGAGCCCACCCTATACGTGATTGACGATTGCTCAGCCAAGGCGGCGATGACCAAAAAGAAGGACATGCTCTCCGAGCTCGCATTTTCTGGCCGCCATGCGAGGCAAAGCGTATGGATATCCACTCAAAAATACAACGCCGTCCTCAAGGATCTGCGCGAGCAAACGAAATGGGTCGCCCTCTTTCACTGCAAGGACCGAGACTCATTCGATGACTGTCTTCGGGAGAATGACGTTATCCCAACGCGCGAGGAGCGCCTGGAGGTTCGACAGATGCTTTCCGAAACTAAGCACGCCAAGCTTCTGCTAAAGACTGATCAACCAACTGCTTATAAAGTTATCAACTAAATCTAACGATTTATTTAATAATTAATAATTTTGAAAAAATTAGGAAAATTATAAAATTAGGAAAATTGCAAAGTAATAAGCTATTGCAATGCTTAGCAATTGCTGAACAATGCTTAGCAATTGCTGAACAATGCTGAACAAATACTGAACAATGCTTAGCAATTGCTGAACAAATGCTGAATAATGCTTAGCAATTGCTGAACAAATGCTGAATAATGCTGAATAATGCTGAACAAATGCTGAATAATGCTGAACAAATGCTGAATAATGCTGAATAATGCTGAACAAATGCTGAATAATGCTGAACAAATGCTGAATAATGCTGAACAAATGCTGAACAAATGCTGAATAATGCTGAACAAATGCTGAATAATGCTGAACAAATGCTGAATAATGCTGAACAAATGCTGAACAAATGCTGAACAAATGCTGAACAAATACTGAACAATGGTTAACAATGTTAACAATTTGGTGCTCCGCTGCGAGCTTTGTTGCGAGCATAATGGTGATCATAAGTATCGGGTGGTGCGCTTGGCAATATGTTAAAGTGATGAGAGTTGTTAGAATAGTTAAATTAATTTTAAGAAAAATGAACTGCGACGAACTTCTCGATCAGCTAATAGAAGAAACCTCAACTCCGACTGCCAACAATAATGATCCGACAGAGCAATCGGGATCGGGGTTGAGTGCAACGACTCCGAATGAAAATGAAATGCGGCGCGACGAGAGCGGCTAGCTGCGCTGGTTGCTGGGGGACAATCGGAGCATTATCTAGGTAGGCGTCTCACAGTTTTTCAGGTGGATAAGATGTCAGATGCGGAGATTGATAAAATGTTATGCGCGATACGAATCCAAATTGGGAGCAGAGATGACAAAAACTCTTGGATCGGCGGCTATTCATTTGTACGCTACCGCCGTTAGTAGACTTCTCCCTATACCAAACACCGAAGGGTTGAATTCACGATCTAGAGACTGACCTTTTATAGGACACACTCTTAGAACAACCTGCTGCTCAATTTATCACAAGTTTGGAATGTATTTAGCTCCGCTGACAACCGCGTTGACCACGGGTAAACACTGTCAATTTGGACATATATGCCCACGAACTATAAGCTCTAATATTAATATTATAAATGATGACACAAGACACACCCACGAGAGTGACGGAGTTGAACCCGATTGCTCCAACACAATCGAACCAGAGTGTTACTCCGCCACTGGATGACATACCGCATATAAAAAATCCCAAAAGACAGCAGCTGGGAGGGCGGGCGGCTGGCTGCCACCCGAAAAGTTAAACAAGATAAAAATACTCGCCGAGCTTCGAGAGGCTAAACTCCAATCGAGATTGGGGTTGCAGCAAATTCCTGAATTGATGGGGACGGAGACAGCAAAACATCTGAAGACAGAGTTGAGTACAACAACACCCCCAATTCACGAATTAGAAGCACACCCAAATTCTTTGAATTTGTCACCCAATACCAACTCCCGTTGGAGTTTGACTGAACCCCTATTCACGAATTGGAGTTTGTTTGTTGGTGGTAGTCTGGTGGTTGTTGGTGCCCTGTGCGTGTGGAAATACCAGAAAAAACAACCAGCCAGTGTACAGAAGAAAGTTACTAAACACCAATCATCAACAATGTTGAATTTGGATGCGCCCCATTTAAACATTGATCGCGATCCCTTTTATATGCAATAATTATAACAATGGCTGAACAAGATGGTAAAATGTTAGTGAATGCGCTTTATCACGCCGTGGTGATATCTGTTTTCAGTATCGGGTATGCTCGACTATCAAAGATGGCCCTAGGAGGGTCCACTCCCAAATTGGACTTTACTGTGAGAGACGCAGGGCTCGCGACTTTAGATGTAGCGGCCGCAGTTTGGACCCGAGATTATCTAGTTAAAGCTGGAATTCTACCAGTTAATATATGGAAATAAATGGCTTCAATCGCAGTAATAGTAGGTGGTGCGCTTGTAAACGCATTGGCGTTCAGCGGTAGCAACTTTATATTCTCTAAAATGAAAAGCTCGAACGTGGATGAGGAGCGTAAGCGTCACGATTTAGCTGTAGAACAACTCAATAGCGCAAAGGAAGCGTGGTCGAAAAAACGAACCGCCCATCTGGACTGGGTCAATGAAGAGCTTCGCCGCGAAAATCACGCCGCGCAAACTTTTCAGAACGTTGAAGAAGCCAACCGCGAGTACGCGCTGGCATATCCGCACAAAAGTCTCGATCCAATGGATCCCGAGCCCCAACTTTCAGATTTCTATGTACCATCAGAGCCCCAAAAAGACCGCGAGATCGCGTTCATCGTCGTGGGAATGGGTGTGGTGGGGCTCGTCGGCTATTATATTCAATCGAGATTTTAAATTAATTAATTAAAACATTTTTTTTTTTATAAATATATATATATAGAACGATGTTAGTTGACGAACTTTATGACGCTATGATCGATGTAGGCTACACTGCCCAAAAACATCGTTTACCTGGTGCAAAGAGTATGATTCGTCTGGCCCGAGATTGTCTCGAGACGTGGCGCGAGGACGAAAAAGCGGCCACCCTTTTCGCAAAGCGGATGTTAGATTCCTCCCAATCGAGATTGGATGAATTAGATTTCCCTCTCCTGTTCCAACCCAAACGCGATTGGGGCTGCAGCGAAACTTCCAACAAAGGTTTATTATTAACGACGCAGTTACCGGACGAACTGGCGAGGGCATGTTGGAGATTGTCCGATATATTAGAATACTTCGCATACGATGAACACGCACAAACTTGATACCAAACTAACGCGCAAGCTGTCAAATACATACTATAGTCCACGCGGCTACTGGAAGGGACTCGCGGCCATCAAGAACCTCGCGGCGGCGACCAAGGTTTCAGAAAACGCTGTCAAGGAATGGCTCAAGAAGCAGGCCATCTGGCAGATATATTTACCCGCGCCTCACAATATTCCGCGGCCGAAATTCGACGTGCCGGTGCCGAACCAAGTTCACCAAGCGGATCTCCTGTTTCTCCCTCACGATGCGCTCGGTCGCAAAACGTACAAGTACGCACTGACAATCGTTGACGTAGCGAGTCGTTATAAGGGGGCTGAGCCGTTGGCCACTAAAGAGTCTAAGGAAGTGGCCGAGGCTCTTTCCCGAATATATAAGAGGATCCTCTCAAATGGCCGAATCTTCTCCAGGTCGATCCCGGCCGCGAGTTCATGGGCGCGGTCTCTCATCTATTGTCTAAGCATAAAGTTTCTATCAGACGCGGCCCGCGCTCAACATCCACCGGGACCAGGGATCGTGGAACGCTTCAATCGAACCCTGGCTGAGAGACTGTTCGGACACCAATACGTCCAAAGAACTTGTAAACCCCCATTCACGATCGACCGAGTGGGTGGCCAGACTGCCCGCCGTGGTCTCCACACTGAACGGAGAGGTGACCAGATTGATAGGTAAGAAGCCTGTAGATGCTATCAAGTTTAAAAGGGTGACGAGCAAGCCCTCTGCCGTCTCGCGCGGGCGACCCGTTGGTTTAGAGGAGCAGCAATCGGCGATTGCACTTCCATCAGATATTGACGTCCGGTACCTCTATCAACCCGGAGAGCTCGAAGGTGGCAGCCGCCGCGCGACTGATCCAGTGTGGTCTCTCAATGTATATCATCTAGATCGATCTATTACCAAACCCGATGAGCCCGTGCTCTACTATTTGAATGATGGGCCATCTCGAGGGTTTGTTCGCGAAGAACTTCTTATAGTACCTTCTGACACCCAGCTACCCCCGATTACTTAAATCAATAGAGGTTCTGTATGTATTCCGTCTGGTAACACGCGTCTTTTATCGTAGTATGCGAGAGTCCTAATTTTTGTTGACAGTACGTTTTCATATAACGCCGTCTTTCATTTTAAATCCTCTATTTTGTGCTACATCTATAATGTGTTTTTCCATCTTCTGTAGTTTCACTTAGTACTCGTTTATATCTATCCCAATTTAAATTGTTAGTTCTCTTGGACATTCCTTTCGCAGAGTTTTTATTAATTTTAATTTGTTCCAAATTATCTTTAGTGAAATTAATTTTTTCTACAAAATAACACTTACTAGATAACGCTATCGCCCTATCCCCGCTAAATTCCATTTTGAAAAGTCGGGCTCTCTTTCGCTCCATTTTATCCCAAGCCAACCATTTATTTTTTTCTTTTTCAAACTCGTCTAGTAAGTTAGGTCTAATCAATTCCTCTATCGTTTTTCCACTAACTCCTATATACATACTATCTGTATCCATCTGTATTAATTCAAAGTCTTCTCTTTTTATGTATTTATCTAGAAATTCGTAGTAAAATTCCAACATTCTCAATTTAGCTAGTTGATAAACCGCTATGACACAATGGAATGGTCTCTTTACCGCACACATGGGTTTTCTTGAAGATATTTCGTACGCATCTCCTATCTCTTCCAAATCGTCAAAGAATGCAGATCTTAATGCTTTGTCAACACAGGTTCGTTTTGTGTATATGTCGTATTTAAATGTCTCTCCGTTGCCTCTATCATTTTTCCACAACACGAGTTTCCTAATAATTTCATTATGTCGGCTACTGGTTTCTTATTTGGTTCTACATCGCCTGTTCGTCTTGCGGCTGTAACTTCTTTTGCGAACCATTCGAAGGGTTTACCACTAATATAATCTATAACACGATGAACTCCCGTTATTTCTAGGCCGTGTTTTAAATACCATTTCAACAGTGGCGCGTACAGCAATACTTTAGTGGCGGTCATAGATCCCACCAATTTTCTTCCATTTCCTCTAGTTCTTCCAGTATCTTCCAAATATTTTAACATGTGTGTGGGAACTTCATCACCTCTACTTCTCTGTTTATAAATATTGGGGACATTTCAGAAAACTTATGTTTTAAGTTGTGTGGAACTCTATATCCACCTCCGCAAACCCAAACCAGTCTCCAGATAAAACTCTTTTACAAAACTTTTTAATAAATTTAGGGTTATGTGGGGTATCTATATGGTGTATAGTTTCTCTCCCACACGGCATCTCTTTATTTAACGTAGATAAATATAACGCGTTTGCATCGTACCCCAAAACAGCCTTGCAAGGTTTGTTAATTTCATTTGATCCAAATGATCTAATATTTGAAACACCAGCTTCTGCATATCGTGTAAATACTATTGATGGACCGCCAACTAGAGCGTCCTTCATCATTTCGTATGTTTCTTTTTTTGGTGCATATAGAGCATCCTCCGGTATAATCGTCTTTGAAGATTTTTGTTCTTTAATGGTTCCTCTCAATAAATATTGTATAGCTACTCCAGGTAGTGTTACCGCATCTTTGAAAATATCCACACCTCTGTGTTTATAAAATTCACACATTTTTTCCACCGCTTCTAGGAACGGTGCTACATCTAAATCGTTATAATATTTCAACCAATCTCTGAAAGTTTTCATATTATTTTCTTCGAAAATTCTACGACATTTACTTAATTCTGTTTCATCTATTAACATTTTCCCAGATAGTTTGGAATACCAATTCTCTATATCGGGTAGTCCTGGGTAATCCAGTTTGTCTGGAGAATCGAACCACTCATAAGGAAAGAAAGATTTCTGTCCTTTGCAGTCTTAGGCTTTTATCCAACTATCATAACTTACACCAGGTCCTAGATAAAGTATTACATCAAGAAATCTAAATTCTGGAGTAAATAGAAATATTGTTGCGTTTGCACGTTTTTCCGACCATTACTTTCTTTGTTGTTGATGTCAGTTCGCCTACTAGGTATTTCTTTATTAAGTTTATATCGTACTTACTGCTGTTAAAACCTATAACCGGTACTTGCTCTATCCCACTGTTCGATCTTGGCGATTTGGTTTTTACGTAAATATTCCGTATTAAACTTATATCTTGACCACACTTCTTCTCTTATAGCTTTTCCCCTGACTTTCAAATCTTCTATGAATTTTTCTATAAGTTTTGCGGGATCTTTATCACAAATATGAGTTACTGTTCCTGAGAAATTATCTCCTATACTAACGCTTGCCGGAACGTGCTCAGCTTCGTACTCTAAACTATTACCAGTAGTTTCAACTTCTGCGGAGATACGCCTCAAAATCGTATACTATCTGATATGGATAAAGAGTAGTGTCACAACCGATCTTTATATCTTTACCCGTTCTTTGGAATTCGCATTCCCACATAACTACTAGGTTGAATTCTTTGCTTTTTCTAATAACTTTATCTCTTCTCATAGTGGATGCGCGTTCTTCTTTTCTATGCTTTGCATGAATCTCACACCCGTGCCAGTAACAGCCGTGATATTGATATACGGTATTGGTTTCTGGACAGTATCCATCTACCGGAGCTCCTAAAATCCATCTTTCACCTCCGTGTCCGCACTGTTCGTGGTGAATGTGTATTCCCTCCCGCTTTTCCACAGAATACATCCAATCGATCGCCCCATAACTGTTAGAACCTTTTGGGTAAAACGCTTTCTCGAACGACGAACGCGGGCGCTCTAAATAATTACCATCACATACTATTTTTGTCTCACCTCTCATACATGTTGGTCCGTGTCTCTTCATATTACTCGCTGTCGTGAATTTCTGTTTGCAATTATCGCAGGCGTAAATTTTAGATAGGTTTTTAAGGTTTTTTATCAGAAATGCGTGATTATTAAACAGTCCTATTGTCATTGGTTATTACCTATTTCATTATAGTGCGCTGGTACCTTTTCAACACCATACATTACATTCGGTGGGTTGATATACTTCTATACCGATTTTAAAAAACTCTTCAACTTTTTCAGATCTGAAAAAGGAATTGGTGAAACCACATTACTACCAAAATATTGCTTACTAAGTTCTTTCGCCTTTTCTGTACATCTGTCGGGTCTTTTATCTGTCATATGCATAGCTAGACACCTGAACAGACAAAGGTCGTCATTATACTTATCTAAAGAATACATACCTTTTTTATTCTTCAGCCATTCTGGAAGTTCTCCTCCTGCCGCTTCTTTGGATGTAGTCCCAAATCTATTCCCCTACTACCCTGTATTAGCTTTACGAAAACCTCTACCCATCTTACAAACTTCCACTTTGTATTCGGTCTGTCTATTTTATCGGACATTATTCGTGTTTGCTCCTTATCTGACAGCCATTTTTTAACGGTTTTCATTGATGATAGTGGTTCGCTACCACCGAGAATTTTTGTGAAATATTATAGTTTTAGGTTTTCCATTTTTAATTTCCTCCATATGTTCTAGCTTGTAAGAATATGAATATCTCAAATAAAAATTGGTTGTTAGATACGGAGCGAGTTTATCGGACATGCGTTCAGACTCGTTAATGTTTATGTTTTTACGAAAGGATAATGTAACTACCCGTCTTCCATTTTCTACCTTTTCCAATGTTTCATCGTGAGCCCCCAATATTTCTTCACCTTTTTCCACTATCGCGCTAACGATAGATTTTTTCTTATTATTATTTTGGCGTCTAATTTGGGACAAATTATTTGTGCTTGAAGGTAATTCTTTAGAATTAATTACACTAGCCCTTAACCCCGCAATACTTTCTTTTTGAATTCTGTTACCAACTTCATCCGCTTTGGATATATCTTTAAAGGCTCCTCGTTTGTGGGCGCGGGTAAACCGCTTCATAAACGCCTCATTCTTTGTGGCATTTATCAGCTTTGTCAACCCCCTAACTCTCAACCGTTTACTATAAGTAATCCCTAGAGATTCGGCTTCTCTTCTCAAACTTTCTATTTCTGCTCTAGTTTCTGACGTTATCATATTTTCTGTAATATACTTTTGTATAACCTATGAAATTTATCTGTCAATTGTCTTGAAAACATTATGTTTTTTTCACTTCTAATTGAATATATAAACATAAACATATACATATATAATGGAGTGTGAGACTGTTGTAAGGACGCTTTACGCGTAAAGAATATCTACGAAGGCATCTAGCGAGACGTAGAAAATTAAAAAAAATTCCTTGTTTCCCCCCGCAATTTCAATGCCCCAGATGCCCTTGTAAATTCATTAGTGCCCAAACTCTTTGTAGACATAAGCAACTACACTGTCAGGTGGCTACAGGTGAACGGGGTAGACTAGAGCTGGTAGAATTAGTTGCTGATCTGCGAAATAAATTATCTATATTGGAGGAGAAAAATGGGGTGTTGGAATATAAACTATCACTCGTGGGCACATTTAAATCAGAAACTTATTAGAATAAATTCATAAATTGGTGTCAAAAATAAATCCTTTTTAAGACTATTGTTTTATATGTTCAATTGGACGTGAAAAAAACATGATGTATTTATGACACCAATTTTGAATTTTTCGTGGTTGGTGGGACAATTTCCTCGTTAACTATTTTTTGATTTTTTGGGGGTGGTGGGAGTAGTATAGAGGGTTATAAATGATACCACCGTTAGGTGGTATCATTTTGAATCCCTCTATACTACTAAAATGTTAAAGGTTCTGTCAGCGCCTCACATATTGACATTAATATCCACCATTTTGATTCCAAGTACCAGAATAATGATATTTCCATGCGCCGTCGTAGTGTTATCTGTCAGATTCCGTTGTTTATTTGATCAAATTGATCGACAAATTTGTGTCCGCTAATGTCGCCAAGAGCATAATCTGTGACATTGACTAATAATTTGGCATAACTTCTAGCTTGTGAATTTTTGGTTGAATGAAGTGATCACTATGGTGAATAAGTGTGTATTTGTGCCCGGTTTGCTCAGTAGGCAGAGCGATGGTGTGGTAAACCGGAGATCCCCTGTTCGATTCCGGGCTGGTGCGCATCTTTCTCACCCTGTGACATTTAGCGCCCAACGTAGTTGCGGGAAGTAACTCTGCAGAATACTCCCGCATCGTCCGTACCGAGAGTTATGGTGTTCTCCGTAGGTTTCCCCTGCAAAGTACCAAATCACATCTGATTTGCACTTCAACTGTTAATTGCGACATATTTTCTGTATTTTGCAATTGAAAGAAATGTCAGTATTATACTTATGCATTTCTGCGTAATAAGTACAGACAAATATGTCACAATTAACAGCTAAAGCGCGAATGAGATCCGATTCGGTACTCTGCAGGAAAAACCTATGGAGCACCGTAACTCTGGGTACGGACGATAATTCAGTATTCTGCAGTTACTTGCCGAACTAACTCCTCCCAACGTGGAGTCGTGACTGATGAAGAAATGTTCCACAAATATGGAATTCTGGGTGGACATATTTCTGCCCAGTGACAATTGTTGCCCAATGAAGGACCGCGACTGATAAATACTCCCAAAGTTGTACCCAAACATATGGAATTCGGAGACAAAAATTAAACATGGAATTCGAGGACGAATTTCAATTTGGCGGAGAAGAATGTCACAGTATGCAACTGACTATGGGGATGAAGTGTGTATGATCTGTGCCTTGTTAGCTTGCTCGGTAGAGCCGTGGGCATGGTACGGTAAACATGAGGTCCCTGGTTCGATTCCGGGCCGTTATTTATCTTTCTCACTCTGTGACGCAAGTAAACCGTTTTGTTTTAAAGAAATGGCTATCACCGGAATAAATATTATCTTCACAAAATTTGATTCCGGCCAATAGAAATCAACAGCCAGAACAGAACGTTTGCAGTAATAGAAATTGATGCTTAGTTTTGCGATATTATACCGTAGACCACACATTATAATTTGATTTTATATGAAAATAAATATATTGTGAGTATGGTGGTGTCTATTAATTGTATCCCCCAGACTACCGTCGGGGGATACTATGGATTTGACAGCGCGCCGCGTCCGCGTCCGCATCCGCGTCCGCCGCAGACACTTCTTGTCCGGAGCATAACTCGAACACCCTTTGGAATTTTCATGAAACTTCACACATGCTAGACCACGACCGAAGGTGTGTCGCGCACAAGAATGACAACTCTTGCATAGCTAATTTTTGAGTTATCTCCCTTTTTTGTTTCTCGCACTGATTTCGTGTCCGGAGCATAACTCCACCACCCTTTCGATAACTCACCACACGAATATTTTCATGAAACTTCACACATGCATAGACCACGACCCGAAGGTGTGTCGCGCACAAGAATGACAACTCTTGCATAGCTATAATTTTTGAGTTATCTCCCTTTTTTGTTTCGCGCACTGATTGACCATAACTCGACCCACCCTTTGGAATATATTTTTATGAAACTTAACACATTCAATTAGACCACGAACCGAAGGTGTGTCGTGCACAAGAATGACAACTCTTGCATAGCTAATTTTTGAGTTATCTCCTTTTTTGTTTTCGCTCACTGATTTCCTGTCCGGAGCATAACTCGACCACCCTTTGGAATATTTTCATGAAACTTCACACATGCATAGACCACGACCCGGAGGTGTGTCGCGCACAAGAATTGACAACTCTTGCGTAGCTAATTTTTCAGTTATCTCCCTTTTTTGTTTTGCGCACTCTACAAACTGGACAATAATGCATGAAGACCTGTTTTCTCGTCTGCTCTGTATACCTTTTCTCGTGTGCTCTGTACACCTTACCTGTAGAGAGAACAATAGAAACTGGGAGAACCATGTGCTAAAGCATGGGCTAGCAGTGCAGATGTCCACTGCTTGACCACTGCTTGACCACTGCAGACCAGGTAATTTATACAGGTAAATCACTACATTGGGTACTGTGTTGAAAATATTGTGGCATTATGTGGACTCTGCAGATATATGTAGATAAATATAGGACTATTAAAAAAAAAATTAAAAAAATCTGGTCTCCAATAGCAAGCATTATTATTTTTAAACTTTTTTTTGTCATTTTTTTATTTATTTTTTTTCATTATTTTTTTTCATTTTTTTTTTCAAATTATTTTTCAATTTGACTGGAAAAAAAATCTGGGCTCCAGTAGCAAGCATTATTATTTTTAAATTTTTTTTTATTTTTTTTTCCATTTTTTTTTTTTTTCATTTTTTTTTTCAAATTATTTTTCAATTTTTGTCCAGTAGCAGAAGGTCGTAAGTGCTATATACAGACTATTCACCTGTACATGTGCTAGCATGTGCAACTGACCACTGACCACTTACAGGTAATTTATACAGGTAAATGATTATATTACATTTCCGTAAACTGTGTTGAAAATATTGTGGCATTATGTGGACCTGTGCAGATATATGTAGATAAATATAGGACTATTAAAAAAATTCTGGGCTCCAGTAGCAAGCATTATTATTTTTAATTTTTAAACTTTTTTTCCATTTTTTTTTTTCATTTTTTTTTTCAAATTCTTTTTCAATTTTTTGTCTATAGCTAAGGTCGTAGTCGTAGTGCATATACAGACTATTATCATATAATAAAACAATTATTGACTAGTGAGCCATAGAATATAATCTGATATTCTATGGTTCACTAGTCAATAATTGTATAATATGTTCTTGGGCCAGTGAAAATTGCTTTCGGGCCCAGGCTCGAGGTCAAGGCGGGACAAGGCGAGGCATCTGATTCCGCGGAATTCTTGTTTACTTATCTCCCTTTGTTGTTTCGTGCTCTGATTTTGTATCCAAAGCATAACTCGAACACGCATATACTCATTGCTCTAATGGTCCTCTACCGCCCTGTGCCAAATCCACGTTCGTTCTGCCCCCGTCAAGCCCAGGGTCAAGGTCACATACTTAGTGCTTCAAAAACTTAACGCTTGGGTAAATACTTATACTTTCTGTTTTCTTTCATGGATCATGGATCATCTTCATATTTCATATACGCATTGCTCTAATGGTCCTCTACCGCCCTGTGCCAAATCCACGTTCATCCTGCCCCACCAATCCCAGGGTCAAGGTCACATACTTGGTGCTTCAAAAACTTTAACGCTCAGGTAAATATCTTATAATTTTTATTTCCATTCACGGATCAACTTCATATTTCATATACGCGTTGCTCTAATGGTCGTCTACCGCCCTGTGCCAAATCCACGTTCGTCCTGCCCCCGCCAAGCCCAGGGTCAAGGTCACATACTTAGTGCTTCAAAAACTTTAACGCTCGGGTAAATATCTTATAATTTCTGTTTTCTTTCATGGATCATCTTCATATTTCATATACGCATTGCTCTAATGGTCCTCTACCGCCCTGCCCTGCCAAATCCACGTTCGTCCTGCCCCCGCCAATCCCAGGGTCAAGGTCACATACTTGGTGCTTCAAAAACTTTAATGCTCAGGTAAATATCTTATAATTTTTCTTTCCATTCACGGATCAACTTCATATTTCATATATGCGTTGCTCTAATGGTCCTCTTACCGCCCTGTGCCAAATCCACGTTCGTCCCGCCCCCGCCAAGCCCAGGGTTAACATCATATACTTAGTGCTTCAAAAACTTTAACGCTCAGGTAAATATCTTATAATTTCTGTTTTCTTTCACGGATCAGCTTCATATTTCATATATGCATTGCTCTAATGGTCCTCTACCGCCCTGTGCCAAATCCACGTTTGTCCTGCCCCCGCCTTGCCCAGGGTGAAGGTCACATACTTGGTGCTTCAAAAACTTTAACGCTCAGGTAAAAGAAAATTTTGACTTGCAATTTGGCCTCATTTATTATCAAAGCGATATGTGGGACATCCGTGTTCTATGAACACATTTTCTAGTTTATTAAACTTCACACATGCATAGAAGACGACCCAAAGGTGTGTCGCACGTAAGAATGACAACTCTTGCGTCGTTCATTTCTTAGTTATCTCCCTTTGTTGTTTCGTGCACTGATTTCGTGTCTGGAGCATAACTCGAACACCCTTTGGAATATTTTCATGAAACTTCACACATGCATAGACCACGACCCTAAAGGTGTGTCCCGCAAGAATGACAACTCTTGCATCACTAATTCTTTAGTTATCTCCCTTTGTTTTTCCGTCACTGATTTTGTCTCCGGAGCATAACTCGAACACCCTTTTTTCAAACTACTTGTGTATCTGGGGAGGGGGATACACATGCGCTTGTCGACAAGCGTCCATTTCTAGTTTGTTCTTGATATTCGGAACGGCAGTGACGACATTTTGTTTTGTCCAAGAAATTGTCAAGGTCAATGTTTCACTGTTTGTCGAGCAATAATCAGCCGATTTATATTTGCGCACCAACAAAACAGATCACCAATACCGCTGACTTTCTAGTCACTTTGAATCAGATAGATGGGATAAAATTTTGGATTGGAACACGGATAAGTTTGTCAACTATTTCGATGTTATTGCTCCATTGGTCAAGCAGAGCGGTCCACTGGTTTGACCGCAGAGCGCAGCGTAAAGCGGTCATTCTTTCGCAGTTTAAAGAAAAAAAGGAGCTTAAACTGCAATTAAAAGTGGAGCGGAGCGCTAACTGTGCTATAAGTATTGCAATTCCGCAACCAACTCTTTGGACCGCAGTCACATGATTGCAGTCCGATTGCGGTCCAATTGCAATTAATGGGAACGCGAATTGCAATCCTGCGCTCCAGGAATTGCAATTCGCCTGGTAAGAGAACCGCAGGCCACTTTGTATAAACGAGTAGAAGTTCGTTAATAACTGCGCAATTTCTGGACTGATTGTCAAAATCTAACTAACGTTTTCTTGATTAGTTCATAACCAATGTGATTTCCAAAATTGTTCGTTTTAGACTCAGCCTCGACCTGCCGCCATTTTTTATTTGAGCCATATTGACGGGCTGGACAGGTCATTCTGGGCTCATATTACCCGTCAAGCTGACCAATCAAAACGCGAGAAATGCATCTGCGGTATGACAAATATCGTTGTGTATACATTACAAGTCATGGTCAACATATCCATGTAATCGTCGAACACTACTACCAGAAGAATATGCATGTGTTTGTTTGCTTCAGAACAAAAATACGTTTGGTTGATATAGGCCATTTGAAGTGCATGAGCAAAAAACATACTATATAGAATATCTGAGATATGATATGAGACACTGGCTGTGAAACACTTGTTTGTGCCATCGGTGAACTTTTATTTTGAACATTCGCAGCAAGTTAATATATTTAATAAATTCATTTATAAATGTCTGCTCATTTCAGTGCAATAGCATGATATTCTATTTATGAGGCAACTTTTCTATGCTACAGGATGAGCATGTGAAAAGACCGTGGGCTTGATTACACTATCTTAACGTCATTTTAGTTGCTATACGTACTCTTGGCCTCTATAGACGCATCAAGTAGAGATAAACCTCATCGTGGGTTCATGGTTTATTAAGTATCGTTCATTATTTCGTTGTCGATATTTTCAGTGAACGGATATAGACATGTCCATGTACACGTGGGAGGAACGGATTTCACGACGACAGATATTATCGAACTGCAACAGACAGTCAGCCGTCTGTTATTTCTTCACATCGATGATGTGTTAATAGTGGGAATAGAGCCGTCCTCAAGCCTGGTAGTCACCATTATGGTTCCTGAGGCGTACGCGGATTATCTCTGCAAGATGGCAGCATGTGGCATTCCTGAGTTGCGGAAATTGGGAGCGGATGCTTTCATAATATGCAATATCGCATACAATATACGTGGTAAATATTATTTTGTACGAACTAAATATAAATATACATTCACATGAGACGTACATAATGAGAGATATACCAGTAGCTAATGAGACAAAGATAATTTGTATTACTGGGATATTTTACGGGACATAAATAAAACGCTGAAATGCAATAACAATCACAATTCATACATTTAAATGAATATAAGCATAGCCCATGTGCCGGTACATACAACTTTCCCAATACCAAATCTTGATGTCACCTTATTATTATGTTCACTTTGGGACTTGCATTTGTGCTGTGATTGTCGGCCATTTTAGTTTGATCGCCGCATAATCGTCCGATGATATGTCTGCTCTGGTTACTAGCAGACTTCAAACAATATCAGGACCTTATATGAAACATTCACCCCCACGCCATACATTAACTAAATTTGACATGTAAAATAATCAATATTTTTAGTCATTTGTGTAAATTGGTAATATAGGCCACCAATTTTGAGAATTCTCATTTTGTAAATAAGTTTTTGACAAATTATGATACGAAAATGTGCAATATGTCTAGATATATGTTTTCATGGTCAAGGATCATGATAAGTACACTTTCAATTTGATTGGATGCACCCCCAGAGTCATGAATAAGCAAATTTGGCATTCAATTAATAAAAAACATGTTTATTTTCACATATCGCTAAAAAAAAGTATAAACGCGTATTTTATAGCTTTTTTATCTCTGGAACATATTATGCTATCTTTGTGTATTTATACAGAACTGTTGTCAAATAAATTGTTCACTAGACAGGAGATTGTCACGTAGGGATTCCAATTACATGTATGTCCATTGACAGTCGAATGCCTATTCAAGAGCGTTTTGTCATCCGAAACTTTTATTTATATCCATCCAATTGCTTCAGTGTTTTTTTATTTATGTCACACATTCAGTGAAGGATAATTTGGATTTGGTATATTGTGATACTATTAGAGGAATTTAGCACAAATGAGGGTCTTACAGGAAAAAAAGCCGAACAACGGCGCTTTCGCAAATCACAATTTATTTAGTGAAAGTCATGCAACTCGTCACAGTTTAGATGCTGTCTTTATATTTGACTTCAACATGTGTGGTGCACATACTTACATGGTTACTAAATATGTCTAGCGATTGTTCAATGCATTATCTGAGTATTCTAAATGTGAGGGTCACACAGGGATTTCAATTTTACATACATATTAACAAGACTGCGGATTTACTATCACAACGGCCAAAGTAAGTTTGCATTGCTCGTGTCTCAGCTGTGCGGGCACATGTACACACACCAATATGGTAATTTCTTAATAATAGAAGTATTATGTGCCCATTCGTCAATACGAGTGTGTCCGTCTGTAACTTTGTGTGTAATGTACAGTCAAACTTGTGTTAAGAGACCACTCAAGGGAACTGCCAAAAGTGGTCTCTTAACAGAGGTGGTCTCTTAATAGGGACAGCCATGTGGAGTGGGTACACGGATGATATATAAAAAACAACACAGTGACAACACAGTCAAGTAATAACTTGTATACACATATATGTATGTTTATTAAAGTAATAACATGTACAATGGAAAACATAAGTTTGAATACACTGCAGCTCCATTATAACGCGGTAGTCGGTGTCCAAGATTTCAAACCGCGATCGAATCCGACCGCGCTATAAAATTTCGGGACATGCACGGGTACTGGTACTGCACGGGTTACTGGTATCATTCGCATTTCGGTTACCAACTATTGCGGGAATTCCATTAGCAACGGACCCATATAAAATCATGTCATTTGAACAGAAGTTAAAGTAATTATTAATAATGCCTATGACATACAAACTTGTATGTATTAATGTATTAAACATACAAATTATTTATAAAATCATGCTTATTAAGTTGTATAGTGCTCGCGATAGACAGACGCTTATTACAATGTATACTACTCACGATCAACAGACGCTTAAACGGATTAATTGATAATAAATAATGCCTATGGTCACGTGTCCTGCCTATTCATGCGGTTGATACGTGCATAATCTCAGGATGTGGGGTCACGTGATCTATTGTTTACGCTGCAAGTCATATTGATGAATGAAATTTACGATTTAGGCGAGATTGCCTTGGGCTGCAGTGTAAACAATAGACCACGTGATCCCATACACTGACCCAGATAATGCTGAAACACCAGTCTATTTATAGAACGCTAAATACACGTTTTATGGATTATAGCCGTGTTTCGAGCGTGTTTCGAGCCGTGTTTTCATGGGCGCTGACAGTCGCCGACGGTCGTTAAACGCGTCGTATTTTGACGAAATGGGCCGTATGATACGGTCGCTGGTCGCAGACAGCAGGTGGTCGTTCATTGCAAGTACGTTATTATGGAAAATTCGTCGGGCGGGATTCAAACCGGTCGCTTACAGCAGGTGGTCGTTTATTACAAGTGGTCGTAAGCACAAGTTCGACTGTACACATCAAATAATGTATACTACATTTATAGAGCATTTAGTTCATTGGATTATTTTGCACATGAGCTACGCATTTTAAATGCATACATAGTACATACGTTGTACATATTTTATCATACTGAATAGAAATTAAAATGACATTTCATTATATACTTTGAATATTCTTACTTGGCTAAAATATTTATTGCGTTTATAATGAGTGTCGTTCTTCAGCTTGGATCACGTATTTTAACAGAATATATACATTTAATAAGATACATGTTCATCAACTACATGTACATGGAAATCAGTGACAACCCGGTGATCTACACTGGTTACAAAAACACAATATATATATATTGCTAAAGTGAGGCACAATTACATGTATAGCTTCATCACACATACAAAGTGTAAACTGGAGATGTAGGCGCCACATATGAGAGTGTCATGTTTATCAGAATCAACTGACGTCATGTTTGTCATCATTATTTCCAGTGGAGCTTTCATTAAATCATCCCTAACGTTTTTGTATGTGTTGATGGTATATGTTGCAAGAAAAATGTTAATACATGTATGCAGATATTATGGTCATACGAATAAAAAGTAAAAAAACAACTATGGTGAATAATTGCGAATCGATTTGTTCTTGTTCTGGACGCGCTTGAGATAATTGTCTACGGTGACTGTATAAAGGCTTTACAAAGATGTATGTTAAGTGACCAATTGGAAGCAGCAGAATTAATATACTCTATTGCAATGTTAAGAAATCTACAACGCCATTAGACAGTTAGTGAATGCAAATCTACTTTATATTTGACGCCATGCAGTTGGTTCTCAAAACATGCGGTCCAATACTCGGAGAAGGAAATTTACATCTACCTCTATATACTACACAACCTAACATAGTGTGCCATTCATTGAGGCTAAAATATCCAAAAAAACTGTAAGATTCAATTACGTTACCAGTTGAATACATCAGCTTGTTTCACAATATGAATGTGTACCATGACGACTCACAAGCTTGTATCTTTACAACATAATTAGTATGGCGGGTCACATACATGTATACAAATATGAACATTATTTACAAAGGGAATGGCATGCACCAAATAATGAATCAGATATAACAAATAGAACAAATATGTCCATATGGTGTTGCATTTAAGTATGTACACTGACCATGTTCCAGTGACTGTATTGTAACCAAGGTAGCTCATAATCTGCCTATCAATCACATGCCGAAGACAAAAATGCCGCATTGGAATTCGTATTTGAATGTTATTTTTACAATGATATGAAATGATAAGACAACACAATGATTGCTCAATATGTACTTGTCTGAACACCATTGAACACTATTCATAACTATACAGTGCGGCGATTGTATCTGAAGCTCAATTCATCATCACTATTGCAGTAGTCCGAATGATGTACCATATGATGTGATCAGTCCCATCGCAAAACTCGCATCCATGACGTTCTGGTACCCGTTTAACAAATGTAGGATATATATATATATGCATTTCACAATACATTCATGAGTTTGTGAAGTATGTTATTTGATGTGTTTAAATGATGAATTTATGCCGTTGCTGTATGTGCGACTTGGAGATAAAATCATTAGAAAACCTTTCGTTGAAACCAACAGACGGGTGGACATAAACAAGAACTTTGATTTGCGAAAAAGGCGGTGCTTGGATTGCCGTCATGTAAGAACCTCATTTCCTCTAATTATAATCACAATAAACTCAATCCAGATCATCCTTTATTGATTATGTGCCGTGAATAAAACAATAACCCTGACACAAACGTTTGGAAATAAAACGTTTCGCAAGACAAAACGTTATTGAATCGACATTTGACTTTTAACCGGCATGAATTGAAATCCCTATGTAACCCCCACTCTTAATAATCGTATGATACATATGATAATGCATGATACAATGTGTATTCTTTTTTAAGAATGGTGTTTATTTTATGCACAAGTACTGATAATGTCATACATAAATTTCTGTTTCGTAGACAATGACAAGTTAAAAAAGAGTGTCCCTAGAAAAACCTCAATTTGTGAAAATGTCTACTCGGCTTGTGTTTTTAAGAATTGGATTCTGAAACTCAGCAGATATTTTTACATTAGAACAACCATCAAATCCCGTGTGCCAGAAAGTGTATGTACAATGTATACATTTAATATCTGTATATCATGTACTACAACAGCCAATGAATTAAATGCACTATAAATGTAGTATACATTATTTGTTGTGTACAATATACATGAAGGTATAAACGGACACACTCGTATAGACGAATTGTACATATTAATTACCGTTTGTAATTATTGTATAACCATAGTAATGTTTGTACATGTGCCCGCAAAGCAGAGATATGAGAAATTCACACTTACTTTTCCGTTGTGACAGTACATCCGCATTTTCTTGCTCATCTGTATGAACAATTGAAATACTCAGGTCTCTATCTCACTGCATCGAATAATCGCTAGACATAGATATTAATCATATAAGTATGTGCACCACAAACGCCGCAGTCAAATTTAAAGATAGCATTCAATCTGTGTCAATAACTTTCACAAAATAAATTGTGATTTGCGAAAACGCCATAACTCGGCTTACTTTCCTGTAAGAACCTCATTTGGTGCCAAATTCCTCTATTATTAATCACAATATATTCAATGCATGTTATCCTTACTTGAATATGTGACATACATAGAAAACACTGAAACATTTGGATCGAAATAATAAACGTTTCGCATGATCAAACGTTCTGGAATAGGCATTCGACGGACATAATTGTAATCCCTATGTGACCCTCACACTTCGTATGACAATATGATAATGAATTACGCAATTTGTATTCCTAAGAATGGTGTTTATTATATACACTACAGTGATATAACTACTTCTATAAACTGCATACGTATACATGTATTTCTGTTTTGTCGAAAATAATAAGTTAAAAATTAGGGACCCTAGAAAACCCTCAAATTGTGAAATATCTGCTAGGTTTGTGTTTTTACGAAATATGTTTTTGTATTCAGAAGTCATTTTAACATTGAGAACTACCGACAAAACTCGTGTGCTGGAAAGTGTAAATAACGTCAACCCAGCTGTATGTATTACTATAATGTCATCGCACAAATCATATGCAAATTATGCTTATATTATATGGCATAACCACGTGCATTAATAATGACACATGTTTTGTTAATTTGATGCATAATTTGCATATTCATGACTCTGGAAAATACCCAATAAAATCACAATCGTATTTATCATTATATAAATGCATATTCACATTTATGACTATGGAAATACATAACTTAATCTACTATCATGCGATACTTTTATATTTGAGCATAGTGCTGATGAAACTATTATGCGACGCAGTATCTTATTAGCATAACAATACATTATATGAGTTTATCAATGAATCAGTTCTTTTTGCAATAAAGTATAAATACGGAAACACAGCATAACAGGTTCCAGACATTAAAATGCTATGAAAATTACGCGGTTATGAATATTTTTAAAAGCGATGTGTGAAAATAAGCATATTTTTTATTATTCTAATGTCTAATTTGCATATTCATCATTCGGGGATGCATTCAATCAAATTGAAAATATATTTATCATGATCATTGACCATGAAAACAGATATCTAGACATATTACACACATTCGTATCATAATTTGTAGCAGGCGTATTTACAAAATGAATATTTTCAAACATGGTCGCCTATATTACCAATTTGCACAAAAGACTGAAAATAATGGCCTGTGATGATTATTTTACATGTCAATCATGTTTAATGTAATTACTATATCCCGAGAACCAATAAGACCATTGTTTCGCATATGTTATGCGTGTGGTGAATGGTGTGTTCTTTTTGAACCAGTAGTCGATATGGGTAAAAAGTGATAAACTCATTTTGTGGATCCCTATGCAACCCTCAATTTGGTAAAAATTTACATAATGCACAAGAATGTCATATTGTATGTCTATGTCAAACAATGGTGTTATTAATTTTGAGAAAATGACACATCATGTCTGAAATGAACGTGTGTTTCTCTTGTACGGATAATTACTAAAAATGGGGGTCTCATAAAAGACCCTCGATTTGTGAAAATACTGCTAGGTTTGTATTTTTAAGAATTGGATTTTTGAACTCAGCAGACATTTTTACATTGGAAACCACCATCAGAACCCGTGTGCCAAAAAGTGTAAGTAATGTTGAGCCAGCTCTGGAACTACTGGGATATGATGGCTTCTTACATAGTAACTTAATTACACGCACCACACTGATTAGACACTGTGATATTTCTGCAAATGACGTCAACATTTCGTCAACTTTCGACGTCGTTTACTCAAACTACCGTAATATTTTGTAAATATTTTGTTTTCATGAAATATCGTACATGTTCTTAGGTATAACATCGCGTGGCGTGTCTCATAAAAACATTTATGAGGAATAATTAGCCTATGCTCATGTCACTGTAATATTCATACACTTTTCTACTATCTCATACATTTACGAATGTCATTACAAAATGTCAGAATCATACGGAGCCCCGCAGGGACATGCATTTTTGTTTGTATTAATTCGTTCCCACGATTTAACAATTCGTTCCCACGATATAACAATTCGTTCCCTCAAATTAACAATTCGTTCCCACGAAATTAAAATTCGTTCCCTTAATTTAATAATTCGTTCCCTCGAATTAATAATTCGTTCTACCAATGTAGATCTGAGTACTCAATCAGCTGACGCAGTTCCTATAGAGACGATGCCTTACGGTGGCCATGGGTATATTTCTGCGCCAGACACCAATATAGACCTGAGTACTCAATCAGCTGACGCCGTTCCTATAGAGACGATACCTCACGGTAGCCATGGAGATATTTCTGAGCCAGACACCAATGTAGACCTGAGTACTCAATCAACGGACGCCGTTCCTATAGAGACGATGCCTCACGGTGGCCATGTAGATATTACTGCGCCTGACACCAATGTAGATCTAAATACTCAATCAACTGACGCCGTTCCTAAAGAGACGATTCCTCACGATGGCCTTGGATATAGTTATGCGTGAGTAACAAAACTAGTCCATATTATACGACATACATGGTTAAATCTGTATATTCAAATGACTCCAGCTCCAAATAATTTACAAGATTCCGATCATGTTGATTGGTTTATTGGTCGCCAGTGGCCACATCTGTAGCCAATTTCATCAAAATTGCAAAGTATACTTTCTAGCAAAGTATAGTTTGAGGGAGAAATCATTTATTTTTCCCGAAAAGCATTATTTCATATAAAACTAACGACTGCATATATTTAATGATTAAAAGTATGCAGAATTATTATACTGAATTTATTACATTATCACAGCCATAATGGCTGTGATAATGTAATAAATTCAGTATACATGTAATACAAATTAATAAATTTATCCTAAAATTGAAAATTTCTCTCTCAAAGTATACTTTGCTAGAAAAGTATACTTTGCAATGTTGGTGAAATGTAGGCAATGTAGGCTACTGGGCACATGGCACGAGTTCATACATTAATCGTGCCAGAAGAGTTGGCATTTGGACATTTTGAATCAAATTCACAGTATTGCGAAGATATTATATACATGTTTTCACTTTCCAATTGTTTTGGTCTTGTCGCTAAGCATCGTGGACTATCTCCTTATGCAAGCGAACGAACCGCCCTCAAAGTAATGCTTATGACACGCTACTTTCGTGGTATCATACTACTCTGCTTTATTTATGAAGGCCTATCGAGGTGACAAAAACACAAGCAGTGAATCTTCCGACACCATATGACGATTGGGAATTCAACAAATTCCTGTTCGACGTAGCAATGGATATAGACTCCAATGGAGGATTGCAAGACATGAAAGATATGATCCGAGGTATGGGACCAGTCTTAAAATAGGTTCTCTAACTTGGACAATCACGAGTACAGTCCCTTTGAACTACTTCCGGTGGCATCATCGGCGTTATTGGCTGATTCGGTCGGTCTTACGTCACGTTGTTACTTTAAACTACGCAACATGTACATTAAGCTAACAAATTCGGCCAATTCTGACATCGAGTATTCTCTCGGAAGTTGTTCTTAGGGACGATTCTCTCGACCTTTCAAGGTCGGTATTCTATTGTTAATACTGGTATAATTGGTAATGGTTCGCCCAAGGATCTAAATATGAACCGTCGACTGAAAAAGGTACATCGCAACATTGGCAACACTATATGAAGACTTCTTACATAGTAACATAATTAAGACACGCCATGTGTTTTTGTACCTAACAACATGTGCGACTTTTCATGAAATATATTTACAGACACAGTGATACTTATGTAAATGACGTCAACATTTCGTCTACTTTCGAGACGTCGTTTACTCAAACTATTGTATTTTTTTTCATGAAATATGGCAAATGTTCTTAGGTACAACATCGCGTGGCGTGTCTCATATGAGGAATAATTAGCCTATAACCATGTCACGTAATATTCATACACTTTTTTACTATTTCATACATGTACGAATGTCATTACAAAATGTCAGAATCATACGGAGCCCCGCAGGGACAGGGATTTTTTTTATTAGTTCGTTCCCACAAATTGGAATTAATTAATAAAAAAAACATTATACGTCCCCTGCAGGGTTCCCTAGAATCATCACAGTTGATCCACAGAACAGTAGTGTGGAATTTCTATGTTGGACGTTTTATATCTCATTGTATCATTATATAGAGAATAGTAGGTTAGTGCCGTGAATGGGGGAGAATATCTGGCAAGTCTTAGGAAACGGAATGGGCGAGGCTTTGCCGAGCCCATCCCGTTTCCGTGGCGCGTCAGATATGTTTTAACATTCACGGCATTACCTACTTTTCTATTTATCCAGTCAACGCTACAAATACCTTTAAAATGCCAACAAAAATTAACCCCAGCCGCATCCTCAAATTTGGAGAATCGAACCGCACATATTCATACACAGTGATTAGGTCGCATTGACAGGATATCAAAAATGTTTCACGGCACCGTGCTTCACGGCACATACGCACTGTGTTGACGGGATAAACATGTATATTATTCAAAATGCATTCAGAATCACCGGCTAATCTCCAAAACTGTAATGTGTAATTTCTACGGTTAACATTTTTATTTCATATTATCCAAATGTTTTCAGAATAGTTATTCAAAATGTATTTAGAATCACGGGTTGATCAACAATACGGTATTGTGTAGGACGATTCTGTTTCATTTTATCGTTATATAGTATTCAAAATGTGTTGAGAAACACCAACTGACCTTCAGAACGATAGTGTGGAATTTCTGTGTTATACATTTTTATCTAATTTTATAAAGTTATATCATTTTACTTTGTATTTTACAGGTGATGGGGGTATTTGGTTGAACATTTTGGAAGACACGAAGACCGCCCTGGAAGTATTCGATGTCCTGAGAATGCGGGGGTACATTCACAGATACAACGTTGTGCACGTACAAGCTATCATACGACTACTAAAGAGACCAACACTCGATCAACTTGCTATTGAGCTTTCTCATAAAATGGGAAATGTCGTTTCTTTCTTTCCTACGTTTGGGGAACCACGTGAGTATGCGATATTGTTCTCGAGAATTGTGTATACTCCGAACGATGACATTGTTTTTAATTCACAAAGAAAATGCTGATGTCTTTTACACAGCTACGAGTATCAAGTTCAGATTATATGTGTAGTATTGCCTTACTCATCGGTTCACTATATAATGTAATATAACTTGCATCTAGTATCTTACACGAACGATCATTTAATATGATAGTCATTAAACAAGTTTACTGATTGCATCAGAAACTGGGCTATGAAATCAGCTTAATAAAGGTCATATTAAATGAACATAAAAAATGTTAGATTATGTTTGTATTATCACAGCATATGCATTGATACTGTCCTGGTCCCTTCATGATTTTTAAGGACATGACTATGATCAATTTAGGTGATACCATGTGATCTGGAGTAACCAATTGAACGCGGGCCAGTTCACCATAAGGCACTGGGTCTCAGATATGCGTAAACAATATGAAATGTATATAGTACTGAACAATAATATAGTTATTTTTCGTGATTCTACACAGTCAATATGGTGTCATATTGCCTGTCAGAATCTATATTGACCCGAGGCGCCGCCGATGGGGAATATAGCTTCAGTCGGGCAATATGTAATAGTTATAGATCACAGACGGAATTTTTAATAAATGTGTTTTGTGACAAAATGGTGGTTTCATACCTGATCAAGTCGACTCGTCCCAATGTTCCCCCCAAATTCCACCAAGTATCCACTTACGAACAAAGAAGCTAATGGACTAATGTCTATTGGTTTATACTGAAGTCAGATTGTCTGCCATCCATACAATTAAATGTGATTTAGTCTAAATTCACAAAAATAGGCGATATTATTGATCATTGTCAATCAGCATGTTTATAAACAAAATCCGAATCTCACAGACGCTTATAAAACTTAGAGCAAGTACTCGGCAGCTATCGGCAATGATCGGGACATGTCGAAACGTCACATGGAAGCAACAATAATACCTATAGTAAAACCAACCAAAGACGCCACAAGCGCGGCAGCCTACCGGCCTATATCTCTAACGTCAGCGCTGTGCAAAATAATGGAAACAATGGTCGCAAACAGACTAAAGTACCATATTTAATCTAACAATGCAATCAGCAACACACAATCGGGCTTCCGAAATAACAGATCCACAATGGACCAACTTGCCCGTCTAGAAACAACAATAAAAAACAGCATTTATGTCAAAACAATCGGTAGTCGCCGTATTTCTTGATCTGGAGAAAGCCTTTGACCTAATGTGGACTAAATGTGTAATATCACAACTACAGTCAAAAGGTATAACTAAGAGAATGATTAAATGGATAGACAACTTCCTAACCGATAGAAAAATTAGAGTACGACTAGGCCAATCACACTCTGAATACCAAACAGTAGAAAATGGAAGTCCGCAAGGGAGCGTCCTCAGCCCTATCCTATTCAATATAATAATAGATACACTATATGACGAACTAACATCCAATAACCCAGCCCTACTACTATCTCAATTGGCAGACGATGGCGCAATCTGGCATGCACATAAAGAAGTTAGTAACTCAATAGAAAGCTTACAAGAAGGCCTAAATACCATAACGGCCTGGCAAAATAAATTGGGTTTTAAAATATCACCGCTGAAAAACGAGGCAGTCATCTTCAGCAATTCAGCTGTCTACCATAAAGATATAAACACATATAAATACCCACGGGAAAACTGAATAATCCCACAATTAACTGTTAACAATACCTCCATACCATATACACCATCAGCCAAATTCCTAGCGATGACCCTCGACTACAGACTAACATGGATACCCCATATAACACATCTGCTCAACAGATGCAGAAAAGATATAAACCTACTAAAACTAGTGTCCGGCACATCATATGGAGCAGACAAAAAAAGCACTACAGTAACTGCTACTATACATGGCTGTCATACTATCAAAACTTGACTATGGTTCATTCCTATACCAAAGTTGCAACCTAAATCAGCTAGAAAAACTAGAAATTATACAAAACCAAGCCTTGCGCATAGCAACAGGAGCATATAGAAGTACCAGAATAGCTGCACTGCAAGTAGAAACTGTGGTACCAGCGCTAGCACTCCGAAGATAAAGTAATACCCTAAAATATTGGGCCCGCTCCAAGCCACATGGAGATAAATTACCCATAAATAAACTACTAAAACCAGGTATATACCACAGGAGACAGATCACTCGAAATAGAATGAAACAAGCCAATGCAGCAGAGTCACAGCTTACTCACCAATAGGCCCAGGCAAAAACACTTGCTGCTATGCAATGACAGTCGATGCGCTATCCGAACAATATAATATATCCAATATTGAAATTCAGCCATTCATATATCATATCCCATATTACCCCCATGACATAGAATGCAAATCAACCCTTAAGGACATACATAATAGCAGATAAAACAATAAACCCAGCTGAAAATAGAGAAATAGCAACAAACATTATCAACAGCAGATACAACGACCACCTACAAATATATACAGATGGCAGCAAAAGCCCAGAAGATGGACGCACAGCCTGCGCATTTGTAGTACCAGCCGAAGAATATAAAGAAATGTACAAGCTTAACGACAATCTAACAGTATTTACATCATAACTAATAGCCATAGAAAAAGCACTTAAGTGGAACCTTAAATAGGAGCAAAATCCAAACACGGTCATAATGACTGATTCGCTCAGTTCCATCAAAGCCTTAAATTCAGGTAAATCAAAAACCAGACCCGACAAGATACATATAATTAAACATCTAATAAGTCAAAAAGGACAATGGGCAAAACGATAAGCGTAGAATGGGCACCATCTCACATAGGAATAGCAGGAAATGAACTAGCAGACAAAGCCGCAGCAGATGCTCACGCGCTAGGCACCCCCGATAATACAAAACTGACACATGTAGAACTATACACAAAGATAACCCAAATACGTAAGGAACGGTGGCAGGAAGCCTGGAACGCTATACCGCTATCAAACCTACTCCGAGGTAGCTGCCCTACACTCCCAACTAAATGCAAACAATATAGTATGGATCGAAGATCAGATGTGATACTAACAAGACTCAGATTAGGCCATAATGGGATAGGAGCCAATCACTTTACAAAGGAAAATGAACAAGCCCCTACATGTAGAGCATGCAATGACAGTGATGAAATAGAAACACTAATGCACTATATATACCACTGCCATGCGTTGACGGAACATAGAAACGAGCTAGCTGCAACAATGCAAACAATAACATTACCAGACAGCATCTACGCATTGCTATTTCCGCTACCAGAACTGGAAGTAGAAACATACCAGGCCCTATTAAAATATATAAAAGATACTGGTTATAAGACTCAGCAGACACACCCTAGTGCAAGATGGGGACTGTAGCAAAGCAAGGGAATGTAACTGCGAGATCTAAGAGAGATCAATTTGTAAATAGAAAACAGTCTAGAAAAGTAACATGCAATGCTTACTAAACTACCTGACTACAGAATACAGGCTAGACATTGTATATAACTGCACAATAAACCAACCATATATAAATGTAATATCACATGCTCGCGTTTCAACACAATCACAACACTCTAATAACAACGAACAACTCAAGCGACCGGTCACCGGGCTGATATGTGGGTAAAGCAAATATCATTATAAGTACAGGGTTGTTAAGGCATGTGCACGTCACACCATTTGAGCCCAACTACTATATAATGTGAAATGCAAAGAAAAAACCGCATATGTGCTCGCGAAATAATATATATTTTGTCATATTGTAGCGACCAACCGCCGGGCTAATGTGTTGGTAAATCAAATCTCATTATACGTATAGGGTTGCTAAGGCATGTGTACCTAACACGTCACACCATTTGAGCCCAACTTCTATATAATAAGAAATGCAAAGAAAAAACCGCATAATTATGTGCTCGCGAAAAATATATATTATGTTATATTGTAGCGACCAACCGCAAGGCTAATGTGTTGGTAAAGCAAATCTCATTATAAGTATAGGGTTGCTAAGGCGTGTGTACCTAACACGTCACACCGTTTGAGTCCAGCTACTACATAATGAGAAATGCAAAGAAAAAACCCGCATATTTGCTGGCGAAATAATAAATATTACGTCACATTGTCGCGACAGCCGGGCTAATGTGTTGGCAAAGCAAATCTCATTATAAGTATAGGGTTGCTAAGGCGTGTGTACTTAATACGTCACACCATCTGAGCCCAAATACTATATAATGGGAAATGCTAAGAAAAAACGCATGTGTCCTCGCGAAATAATATATATTATGTGCAAGTGGCATACCGCAACAGACTGAGCGGGATAATGTAAGCACAATAATGTAAGAAGTTAAATTGTAGCGACCAGCCACCGGGCTCATGTGTTGATAAAGTAAATCTCATTATAAGTACAGGGTTGCTAAGGCGTGTGTACTTAATACGTCACACCATCTGAGCCCAACTACTATATAATGGGAAATGCAAAGAAACTACCGTATACATATGAGCTCGCGAAATAATATACATTATGAACACGCGCGATACCGCAACAGACTGAGCGGGATAATTTAAACACAATAAGGTAACAAGTAACATTGCAAAACACTGTAACCGGACTAATGTGTTGGTAAAGAAAATCTCATTTTTAGTACAGGGCTGCTAAGGCGTGTGTACTTAATACGTCACACCAGTTGAGCCCAATTACTATGTAATGGGAAATGCAAAAAAAACAACTCATATGTGCTCGCGAAATACCACAACCGCTACAATATGAAAGGGACATTTATAACGCAAATATTGTAGCAGACTAGGAAATCGCAATCATGCAATATCGACGGAATGTCTCATAGTCCCGCGAGCATGTGAACAATATTGCCTCAACAGCCATGTCCTCACAAAAAAAAAGTAATAAAAGGAGCACCAATGTGTAGATTAGACCGTGTTACTAATAACAACTTTTCTTGCAGCTTATATACATATATTATTTACAGTCTAAGTGTAAATAATACGCATGCTTGCCTAATAAATAGAAGCCACGAAGCGTGACCGATAATTACAAGAACCGCAGGCACATAGCCCGGCTACACAGGGAACGCAACAGCTGGCACAGTATAGATGGTAGACTAGAAGACACAAACGAAAATCAAAAATAAAAACTTGTCACGGTATGCACTGAATGACTGAAAAATCAGATACGGGATAGCCCAAATGCCCAAACCCCAAATAATAAAAGGAGTACACGCACAACAGCCCATATCCACACTTCCATGGTTGAACATATAAATAAAGGTATCAACGACCCTAATCCCTCCTCTCCATCACTATACTGCCAGCTGTCGCATGTTGCTTCTATTGCAGGTATAACAATAATGTAAATACTTCTTGCTAAATAAATGCAAAAGCCCGCAACACCTAATCAAAAACAGGCAGGCCGGATCAGTCTTTACAGCCACAAAAAAATGAACGACAACAGGGCCACGTCATTCTAACGCACCCACAGTACAGCCACCTAATAAAAATAGCAAACGCCACATCTTAGTACTAGGGCGAACAGAGAATATCACAACATACGAAAACACCCGATCAAAATGTAAATCATACCAGCATTATGGGAAGAGGGTGGGGTCAACGTAATATATAGGCCTAGCAGCCTGTATGGAACACAGTTCCCGGAAGCATCATGGTAACCCTAGGAAAACAATGAAATGAAAGAAAAACCTTCCACACAGGGATACCTAGCTGCCAACACGCCAGCTAGCCAAGCATAATATTACAGCCCTCACCCTTCCCCCATCACAGAACCAAAATTGAGGCTAAGTATGTATATGGGTATACATGTATGTGTATGCGTGTGTGGATATATATACCGCGCTCTGTGAAAACCAGCCTTAATGACAACGTCATGAAAGCCTGAAAATGACGTCGCAAAGTTACGCTTAAATTTATCAACGCCACGTCGGATTTTGACACTTGAAATCGTTGCGTCATTGCAATAACTTGTCCAATGTATAGCCGTACTCATTACTAATTGTGGCTCACAAATATGTTAATGTTGGATATGCGTGGCAGAATTTTAGTTGTTTTCATAGTGGTTCAGTTGTCTGTTTTTTAGGTTTCCTTCAAGGAAACACGTAGTGATTTTGTTGATTATTTTTTTTATACAAATGAGCATATTACAAATGATTTGTATAATAGTATATGGACGACTTATAAATGACATTTGAAACTAAATAACCATATGACCGGTAGTTTTAGATAACACATCACAAAATCAGTATGATGTAATCATAATGCTAATATTTCTTTTAAACTTTATTTATATAACAATTACAAACAAACGAGAGAACATTTGTAGTCGGCGTAGATGGAGGCGTCTGCATGTTTCATAATTTGGGTTGAAACGGGAATGCTCAAAGAAAACAAACTTATCCTGTCTGGCGACCACCATCAGATATACATGTCCATATGTGTAACAACGGGTGCGGCCGTTTAACCCCATCCGTTTAATGTAGCGCATGGAATAGTTATTTTTTCAATCGGTTATCTGGCGTGTTTGATATGTTAGCAATATAAAACTGTCAAAGCTGTATCAATAAAGTATTAATAAAGAAAATACACATGCAGAAATTGGTTATTTTACCGTCTCAAGGTGTTTATCTGATATTTACATGTACATCTTATAAATTTGAAAGCTTCATTTCGTTATATTGAATGTTGAACAACAACTAGAGAAAAGATGGATTCCATGGGAAAATGATTTCCCTGTTCTATTATTTTGGGCAATTTTCTAGCTCTACATCAAAGATTATTTGTTTAAAGGTATAAAATGTACAGTTAACTAAATGTTGACATTTTTGAATGGGTCAAATTGTAGCCGTAGATAACATATCGGAGGCGAATTTGTGTAGCTAGCTCCGTACGTACTGTCCCGTGAGATCTAAAGATAATAGCTGCTGTATTCATACGCACGAACTGTCTTGATTCGTATTTTCCAAAATTTAACTGATAAACTGAGCCTAAAACTGTGAAAACTATAGAGAATAGTATATGTAGAGTTTTAGATACAAAACAAGACGGACCAAAACACAATAGGATAAGTTGGCACAGGGCACTATTTTCTTGGTCGTACTCGCCGCTTAGGCGCAGCACGACAATGGCTGCCCCCATATAAATTTACGTGACATACTATGCTATCTCCAAGGACTTTACCACAGGTGGAAGACTGGGACCCCACCAAACAATTTCCGTACACTAGACACCGGAAACGGGTGGGTGTAGTAACGTTTTTCAAATGAGGCATTTATTGGGTCCTAGGTCCCAGTCTTCCACCTGTGGACTTTACATGACGTATGCAATATCATTTACCGGCGACGTGTGCCGTTGTAACGAATTGTCATTGTTTCTTATATTATTTATAAATTAAATATAAATGTTTTGAAATATGGCTAAGTATATATTAATAATAATATACATAAATATGTGCATTGTGATGAAACAAAGAGAAGTTTCTGTGTGAGTACAATTGTAGCACGAAAACGTCAAGACTCGTGCGGTCCACTGTCCGCAAATATTGATAACGACGACGTAACGTACGTATTATCAAAACAACGTCGATGACGCAAAGTGACGTCAAATATGTATTTATGTTGGTCTAGAATGATGGTTTATCAGTTGAATACAACATTGGTTTATATATCATATTGTTCGAGCGAGATCAAATTTTCACGGTTGAAAACTCAATTTCGCATGTTTGATCCATAAAGGAGGTTTTCGCTTGGCGCGTCACATATTATGTTCACAGTTTTGATGAGTCACGGCGGTTATCACATGGTGTGTAATACAATTCCCTCGTTATTGATACATGCACGAGTTTACCAAATACGAAATTGTATTCACTAAATGCAATCTGACACACATAAATGAAATTAAATCAGAAACAGATACGCGTATAAAGCAAGCGAGACGCTATGATACATGTACTGTAACGTTTACGACTACATGTACGTTTTTGAACTTTCACAATAGCGTTACATAACATTTTATCCATATACTAGCACATATCTACAGTACATACATGCATGTAAAATCTCGGTAAACGATATACTAACACACAAAAGAAAAGCATGTATCGGGTCCATACGCGAACTGGGCTGCCGACACCACCAGCTCACATGCTCTCAACATTGCTCGTTTCTGATCATTTATTTTCATAACAACCCCGAGAACGTACATTTATATTTTGGCATACAATGGTAATTAAAATAGTCAATTGTCTACATACAATTGGTTTGTTTCGCTAATGGTACACGATAATACACATATATCATAATTATGTCATTACCAGCTGTCACCAACGACGTCAGCTATGTCAAAAGCGTAAATGGAAGCGACGAATCCGACCTCATTTACTCGATAACGTCAGTTTCGCCATAAGGCACCTTTTCGCACGACGCGGCTCATATAATGTTTGAAGAGGTAAGCCGATGTTCACACTGGTAGTCTACGTTTGAGGGTATATTTGTGGCATATTTGTGGGGCATTTTAATAAAATATACACGTATCCCAAAAGGGCCTACAATAATAAAGATCAGGGTCTACACTGATACATAAAATAGGTTATACAAAGTCTGATAACGTAAGGAGAGCATACACTGATATGTTTGAGGGTGTATTTGTGGCATATTTATATATATTGAATTATATTTGCATGTATTTCCCACATGATTGGTGATTCAATGTGCATAAATCGAACATATGGCTAATTTAACAGATTTATTTGACTACATATGTCAATTATATGATGTGCTTTGTGTCATAATATGCTTTACACTAATATCTGAAACTATCTAGAGTGTATTTGTGGTATATTTATATGTATTTAAACTATATTTGGGTGCATTTGAGTGTATTTGGGTGTTTCGTGTAACCGTCCCCCCGGACCCCGCTAGCTTTGCTCGTTCGACGGTATGGTCGCACAACTTTTCAATACCCTCATACGACGCTGCGTCACAATTAACTGTCGTCAATTAGATTCTGAACTAAATTCTCCAATAATTACAATGTATCGTTCTGACGGTACATGTATATAACCTATCATAGTTGGCGATTGTAGCAAATTACAAGTCACATGTCGGTTAATTATATATTTAAAATCGATAGTGGTGCGTTTGGTTTGTTCACTACATGTACATATATCATAGTTTTATTCTGTTCAATGTTTGATAGTATACATACTAACACGTGTAGATACATTTAGTGTACCTTATCAGCAAATACAGTTTACAGCAAGCAGTCAATGAGTCTATGAACACGCATTTCTACTGTAGGCTGCTGTGTTGCATTGTAAAACGTCGGCGTTTTAATAACGTCATTTTCTCAATGACGTTACTATTTTTTCCTTGCGTGATTCTCATGGTGCTACAAAAAGTGAGATAAAACAAAAACTATGAAACATATTTGCATTTTCTTTTCAGCATAATGTTTTTGAAAGGTGTCGGCAACAAAAAGTGTAAAAAAATGCAAATCGAAAATTGTGTCATTAAGGCCGGTTTTCACAGAGCGCGGCCCATATATATATATATGGGTGTGTATGCGTGTGTATTTATATATGTGCAGGTACATTAACATATATAGCTTGGATAATGGTAAACATCACAAAAACATGGCGTGGTCCACCGATTTCCATATAACAAACGTCACCACACCACCCCTCAACATCCTAGTCCCGGGGATGAAGTCTAAACAGACTACCTGATCCGGACTGCCTGTTTCCAAACCCGGCCGTGGAACGTGGGTGTGCACCTGGATGATGGACGATTGGCCGCCGAATCTACGTACGTAGTGCGCTCCGCTGGGCGTGCTCGGGTTGACGGCGTCGCGTGCGGCGGGCTCGGGGTGGGCCTGGGGACAGGGGACCCACGGGTCTCTTCAGCGGTGAAGCTGGCGGACTCTCTGCACACCACCTAACCTCGCTATACAACAACAACGACCGCGCCCTACGAGTCCTTTATCTGCCAACATAATTCACTATACTAAACAAAAATAGAACCGCAAACAAAAGTACCCAACAATATGGCCACATGCGGGCCTCACCACGTAAATGAGACATTTGTTTGTTTGTTGCAACGGCCGTGCACTGGATTACTGCGCGAAATTAGGTCACCAAATTTGTGGCCGCCAGCAGTAATCTAATTTGCACATTTGTATATGGGGCCCTAAGCCCGCGCACTGGTTCTACCCAGATAGCACAGATTGAAAATTCCCAATTCCCATTCGGCCCAAATTTTTATTCCGCCTTTTGCGGACGGCGTGCAGGTCCATAGAGACAGTGCGGCCGTTAAACGTAAGCAAATGAAGAACGAAAAATGCATGAGTGGCTGGATTAGCTCAGTAGGTAGAGCGTCGGACTGTGAACCGGGAGATCCCGGGTTCGATTCCCACCTCGACCGCTGCGAATGGTCGATTCGGCGTGTCCTTGGGCAAGACAACTTCGTGCTAGCCTAGTCCTATCTGATGGGGACTTAAATAGTCGGTCCCGACATGCAAGGTCATCGAGCGAGTGCCGTCGTTAAATCAAAGCATTTACATTTACGGAAAATTCATACTAGAGCTAAATCTCATCGAAGACGGATCAACTGATAAATAGATAGAGAAAGGACAATCGTGCTATTTAAAGCTTTAGTTACACCGTGGCAAGTTAGGACATAAGTCTGGACGTACCACCCGTGTTGTCTGACGTTGAAATGCCGACGCAGACAGGGAAAGCTTAGCCACAATTAGCAGCCTGTGCCGCGGTTAGATAATTAAATCTTTTGAGGTTCAAGTGTGTTCAGGGTTAAAGAAGTCTCTGGGTCATAAGCTCGCTGACAGGTTTATACTGCTTGCAGACACTTATAGTACAGGCAGAGTAGGTTGACTTCAGGTCAGCCTGCTATATTGTTATTATCTTGTCATCAGGCAGTGGGCATTGCGTTCTCGGGTATAATCGGTCAAGTTTCCAAGCTAAGTCTCAGACTGCCGAAGTAACATTGCTAAAGATTTCGTCTTTCGTCACGGTGTTGTGACTAGGGTGACTCGATCAGTGGTTAAGGTTGGCAGATAGCGGAGAGCTCGGAGCAGGAGCAGTAAATTAGTTTATTAAAAAGTCAAATGTGATCTATAACTTACGTATTGCTTACACTGCCCATTCGCGAAGCTCCGCCCCAAAACGTGATTTCGAATCGCTATACTAGTATGTGATTGGCGGTGTGACACATAGTGAGCGCGAGAGTGGGTGGTAATATGTGGCATGCGAACTGATGGCAGCAACACGTACACTCAGCTATAAATATAGCGGCTGAACTGTTAAAGATTAATTTAATAGCTATTGGTGAAAGCGTCGCAATATGCGATTAATTGAGACAAAATATTGTCCTGTCATTGGTAAGAAAGTAGGGTAAACGATAAGGTACACTATTGACTTAAAACAAGTTTGCAGAATTACAACAACGCAATTTGTCATACCGTAGATTCCTTATTTATCCAGAATTTAGTTGTATAAGTGTAGTTTGGTGCATGTTTAACGTCATAGAAATATGGCGCCAAACAGCACGACGTCCTGACGCTACAAATATTACCTGACGTCATCAAGACATAAACGAGTAAAAATTCGTTAAAAACTTAGGGGTACCAACTGATTCTCCGACCATAAAACCTCACACATACTGCTCCAAATCGAAAAACAAAGCATGGTTATCCCCATGCTAATGCACCTAGTGTGCTCCTACTTTCTGCAACGTCGTAGCATATCACGAACAGTGATGATTTTAAATACGTCAGCAGGTTGTTGTCATCGAAAACCGCCTCACACCAAATGAATTTGAAGAAATGTAACTCCGCCGAAGATTATTAACGAGACTTTCTAAGACACGTATACATGAATTGAACTCTAAAGTTTATTTTAACAATTGTATTGCATTTCTATGTGTAGTTGGAACAGTTAATTGCTTTTAATCATTAAGATTTGAAAATATTTCGCAGGATTTATCCCTAATTCAGGTGATTACCCTTCTACAATAGGGTTCATTATGTATATTCGTGTATGTGCACATTGAAATTCGTAAAGTTATAGGCTGGTACTGGCATATTAAGTTTGGATTTGAGCATTTTAGTAAATTCTTCTGTGTTTTGGGCCGGTGGGGTAATATTTTTGGGAATTTGTTGAAGGGCCACCCAGAAATCATGTTTGTCAGTCATTGGTCGATTCTCTTTTCCGCTTTGGGTTTTAAGGGTCAATATGGCAGAATGATTAACCGAACATGTACCAAAAATGATTTAGGAAATATTTGGATTCACCGCCGCTGGCCATTGTTTACAAAAGCGCGGAGGGTTACATAAATATGTCAAGTTGTAAAACACAGACTGGCAAAACAGAGATTTTATATGCTGTGATTTTCACATAGGGTAAACCTATGTATTGGTATCGCCTCCGACAGTTAGCCACGCCCCAGACCCCCCTCGATGCGATGGTCAGTAGTGATATCTTGGAGTAACCATAACAACAAAATGCATTGTGTTACTCAACGTTTAACTGTCATACGCAACCGCTAATTGAAAATAATATTATGAAAAACTACTTGCACTGCACAATATCAACAACGGATGTTCTACGTGCAAAAATACATCGGATTATTTTGTTGCGCGTGATTTGCCCCCATTTGCGGCACAAATCATGCGGTCATCGCTAAATTTAGTAACGGGCTATAATTTTCGGCAGAGTTAACTCCCCTCCGAATACTCTCCGAAACACGCGACGCGTTTAACACACAAACGACATCAAGTTTGACCTTCCGACAGTCTATTTTTAAACTCACCCGACACCTGTGCGAAACAAAACTCGCACGTGTGGGTCTAACTGATGTTTAATCCTCATTCTATCGATGGATTTACAGCGAATTTTAGCGACATTCCCGAATTCGGCCTGATTGACATTTGTCTATGGTGGCCAATACACGCCAACATGAGTGTCAATTCTACGTTCAGGAAAGGGGGTCAATAAGTCAGTATTTAAAGTGGTAAATTACAGTCAGGGAACAAATTAATTACAGTATAACACATCCAGCGTATATTAATACCCATATTAATGCAAGTACTGAAAATACGACAAAAAATATTTGGGCTTCCATACATTGAACATTTTATCAGCGGTTTCTCCAAAGACGTCATTTGTACGTTTTCATATACTCGATCCGGGGGCAACTATTTCATTTACAAAACAGAAGTAAACATGGCGATGTACCGAAAAGGCATTTTCAGGCGCGACACCGCTTCCGTGGCGGAATTCTTGTAACTATTGCTCTTCAATCAGTTTTCAATATATCTATAATGATCATAGATATCTGGAATCTGTATTTATACTTGAATTGATGATGTCTTTTATATTTGTTACCGTATCTTTCTGATATTGCTATGCATAATCTGTAATGTTGTTGAATGTTTTGGTACATACGGTAGCAGTGCATACTGTAGTTGTGCCATATCAATAGTTTACCCCTTAACCATTAAAACGCTTACAAAGAAAATTGCCGTCTGCTCATTTTGTATATTTTAATCTCTTTAAAAACCTGTTTTGGCAGCGCAGTAAAATCGTCTCAGTATGTTTTTGAGGACAAAAATATATAAAACACAGAGACGACAATTGTCGTTTCCAGCGCTTTAAAGGTACATGCCCACTCAGTAAGCCCAAAATGTCATATATAGGAATTAAATAAGTGTATAACTGTGTCACTATTCCACCAGTTCTAAACGTTACAAGTGCCCGCTATACAGATATAATCATTTAGTAATATTTATATTACTGATAGTGACGCGCAGTGGTATCAGGCTATTTTCATATGCAAATGAGGCATGATATTTTTTAATTATTTATACTAAAGAAATGCGTCACCTGAACAAATACTATTTTACAAAGATTTTAAAGTATGATCATTGCACTTCATAAAATAAATACAGAGATTAAATAGTAATGTCCGTTAACATTTTAAGCAAACACGGTTATCGCCCCTGATATCAGTGTGTAAATTTACGCCTGATGTAAAATGTATAATAATGCCAATCAGTACGTGGGATAATGGCGCATGAATGTTTATTTTGCCAGGAAATGTCTCAGATGTTGTCTCTGATGTAAATAACATTTTGTACCTACTGAGTGGGCATGTACGTTTAAGGGTTAATGAAACTGCAACACCAACAATCAATGAATCAATCAATCTAGTTTAATATTGTAGTACCCATAGTTCATTACTTTCAGTACTTTGATTATAGTTTATATAGGCTGTAATTTCAATTGACCAATCAGATGCGTGCTTTCTGTGTTCGGTGCTTTAGCATTGGCAATTACTGGACCGATTTTCTAAATCAAACTTGTTTTCTTAGGTCATTATCAATTCATATGACTATGTTTTGGAGGTGATTTCCAATTGTGTTCGTTTTCGACTCAGCCTCGACCCGCCACCATTTTTTTATTTGAGCCATATAATGGACAGGTAATACTGGGCTCGTTTTACCCGTCAAGCTGACCAATCAAAACGCGAGAAATTCATCTGCGGTATGACAAATAGCGTTGTGTATACATTACAAGTAATGGTCAACATATCCATATAATCGTCGAACACTACTACCAGATGTATATGCAAGTGTTTGTTTGTTTGTTTCAGAACAGAAATACGTTTGGTTGATATAGGCCATTTGAAGTGCATGAGCAAAAAACATACTATATAGAATATCTGTGATATGATATGAGACACTGGCCGTGAAACACTTGTTTGCGCCATCGGTGAACTTTTATTTTGAACATTCGCAGCAAGTTAATATATTTAATAAATTCATTTATACATTTCTGCTCATTTCAGTGCAATAGCATGATATTCAATGTATGAGGCAACATTTCTATGCTACAGGATGAGCATGTGAAAAGACCGTGGACTTGATTACACTATCTTAACGTCATTGTTAGTTGATGTACGTACTCTTGGCCTCTATAGACGCATCCAATAGAGTTAAACCTCATCGTGGGTTCATGGTTTATTAAGTATCGTTCATTATTTCGTTGTCGATATTTTCAGTGAACGGATACAGACATGTCCAGGTACACGTGGTGGGAACGGATTTCACGACGACAGATATTATCAAACTGCAACAGACAATCAGCCGTCTGTTATTTCTTCCCATCGGTGATGTGTTAATAGCGGGAATAGAGCCGTCCTCACGCCTGGTAGTCACCATTATGGTTCCTGAGGCGCACGCGGATTATCTCTGCAAGATGGCAGCATGTGGCATTCCTGAGTTGCGGAAATTGGGAGCGGATGCTTTCATAATACGCAATATAGCATACAATATACGTGGTAAATATTATATTGTGCGAACTAAATATAAATATACATTCACATGAGACGTACATAATGAGAGATATACCAGTAGCTAATGAGACAAAGATAATTTTCATTAATGGGATATTTTACGGGACATAAATAAAACGCTGAAATGCAATAACAATCACAATTCATACATTTAAATGAATATAAGCATGTCCCATGTGCCGGTACATACAACTTTCTTGTGTGTGCCCCCACATATGATCAATACCAAATATTGATGTCACATTATTATGTTCACTTTGGGACTTGCATTTGTGCTGTGATTGCCGGCCACTTTAGTTTAATCGCCGCATAATCGTCCGATGATAAGTCTGCTCTGGTTACTGGCAGACTTCAAAGAATATCATGACCTTGTATGTAACATTCACCCCCACGCCATACATTAAATACATTTGATGTGCAAAATAATCAGCGCAAACCATTATTTTTAGTAATTTGTGTAAATTGGTAATATAGGCCACCAATTTTGAGAATTCTCATTTTGTAAATAAGTTTGTGGACAAATTATTATACGAAAATGTGCAATATGTATAGATATATGTTTTTATGGTCAAGGATCATGATAAGTACACTTTCAACAAGATTGGATGCACCCCCGAGTCATGAATATGCAAATTGGGCATTCAGTTAATAAAAAACATGTTTATTTTCACATAAACGCGTATTTTATAGCTTTTTTATCTCTGGAACATATTATGCTATCTTTGTGTATTTATATTTTTTTACGAAAATAACTGATCCTTTGATGAACTATTATAATGTATAGTATGGAAATTAGATACTGCGTCGCATAATAGTTTCATCAGCACTATTCTCAAATAATTTTTTCACTAGACAGGAGATTGTAACGTAGGGATTCCAATTACATGTATGTCCATTGACAGTCAAATGCCTATTCAAGAACGTTTTATCATCCGAAACTTTTATTTCTATCCATCCAATTGCTTCAGTGTTTATTTTATTTATGTCGCACATTCAATGAAGGATAATTTGGATTTGGTATATTGTGATACAATTAGAGGAATTTGGCACAAATGAGGGTCTTACAGGGAAAAAAGCCGAACAACGGCGCTTTCGCAAATCACAATTTATTTAGTGAAAGTCATGCAACTCGTCACAGTTTAAATGCTGTCTTTACATTTGACTTCAACATGTGTGGTGCACATACTTACATGGTTACTATATATGTCTAGCGATTATTCAATGCATTATCTAAGTATTCTAAATGTGAGGGTCACACAGGGATTTCAATTTTACATACATATTAACAAGACTATGCGGATTTACTATCACAACCGTTACGGCCAAAGTAAGTTTGCATTGCTCGTGTCTCAGCTGTGCGGGCACATGTACACACACCAATATGGTCATTTCTTAGTAATAGAAGTAATATGTGCCCGTTCGTCAATACGAGTGTGTCCGTCTGTAACTTTGTGCGTAATGTACACATCAAATAATGTATACTACATTCCTTGAGCATTCAATTCATTGGATTATTTTGCACATGAGCTACGCATTTCAAATGCATACATAGTACATACGTTGTACATATTTTATCATACTGAATATAAATTAAAATTTGGTTTACATTTCATTATATACTTGGCATATTCTTACTTTACTAAAATATTTATTGCGTTTATAATGAGTGTCGTTCTTCAGCTTGCATCACGTATTTTAACAGAATATACACATTTAATAAGATACATGTTCATCAACTACATGGCAATCAGTAACAACACGGTGATCTACACTGGTTACAAAAACACACAATATATATATATTGATAAAGTGAGGCACAAGTACATGTATATCGTCATCACACATACAAAGTGTAAACTGGAGATGTAGGCGCCACAGATAAGAGTGTCTTGTTTATCACAATCAACTGACGTCATGTTTTTCATCATTATTTCCAGTGGAGCTTTCATTGAATCCACCCTAATGTTTTTCTGGATGTTGATGGTATATGTTGCAAGAAAAATGTTAATACATGTATGCAGATATTATGGTCATACGAATAAAATGTAAATGAACAACTATGGTGAATAATTACGAATCGATTTGTGTCTTGTTCTGGACGCTGGTATCATTGTCTACAGTGACTGTATAAAGGCTTTACAAAGCTGTATGTTAAGTGACCAGTTGGAAGCAGCAGAATTAAGATACTATTTTGCAATGTTAAGAAATCTACAACGCCATTAGACGGTAGGTGAATGCAAATCTACTTTATATTTGACGCCATGCAGTTGGTTCTGAAAACATGCGATCCAATACTCGAAGAACGAAATTTACATCTACCTCTATATAATACACAACCTAACATAGTGTGCCTTTCATTGAGGCTAAAATATCAAATAAACTGTAAGATTCAATTACGTTACTATTTGAATACATCACCTTGTTTCACGATATGAATGTGTACCATGACTACTCACAAGCTTGTATCTTTACAACATAATTATTATGGCGGGTCACATACATTTATACATCTATGAACATTATTTACGAAGGGAATGGCATGCACCAAATAGTGAATCAGATATAAAAAAATATAAAAAATATGTTCATTTGGTGTTGCATTTAAGTATGTACATTGACCTTGTGCCAGTGACGGTATTTTAAGCAAGGTAGTTCCTAATCCGCATATCAATCACATGCCGAAGACAAACATGCCGCATTGGAATTCGTATTTGAATGTTCTTTTTACAATGATATGAAATGATAAGACAATACAATGATTGCTCAATATGTACTTGTCTGAACACTATTCATAATTATACAGTGCGGCGATTGTATCTGAAGCTCAATTCAGCATCAATGTTGCAGTAGTCCGAATCATTCACCATGTTTATGTCTGTAACCATTGTATCGCAATCGTCTTTATCTTCATCAAGGTTACCACTTTCCAGAACCTGACATATGCTATTAGGTACCTGCTCCACGTCGTACAATATGATGTGATCAGTCCCATCGCAAAACTCGCATCCATGACGTTTTGGTACACGTTTAACAGACGTAGGATATATATATATATGCATTTAACAATACACTCATGAGTTTGTGAAGTATGTTATGTGATGTGTTTAAATGATGAATTTATGCCGTTGATGTATGTGCGACTTGTAGATAAAATCATTAGAAATCCTTGCGTTGAAATAGACAGACGGGTGGACATAAACAAGAACTTTGATTTGCGAAAAAGGCGGTGCTCGGATTGCCGTCATGTAAGAACCTCATTTTCTCTAATTATGATCACAATAAACTCAATCCAGATCATCCTTCATTGATTATGTGCCGTGAATACAACAGTAACCCTGAAACAAACGTCTAGAAATAAAAAATGTCGCAAGACAAAACGTTATTGAATCGACATTTGACTTTTAACCGGCATGAATTGAAATCACTATGTAACCCTCACTCTTAATAATCGTATGATACATATGATAATGCATGATACAATGTGCATTCTTTTTTAAGAATGGTGTTTATTATATGCACAAGTACTGATAATGTCATACATAAATTTATGTTTCGTAGAAAATGACAAGTTAAAAAAGAGTGTTCCCTAGAAAAACATTAATTTGTGAAAATGTCTACTCTGCTTGTGTTTTTAAGAATTGGATTCTGAAACTCAGTAGATATGTTTGCATTAGAACAACCATCAAATCCCGTGTGCCAGAAAGTGTATGTACAATGTATACATTTAATATCTGTATATCATGTACTACAACAGTCAATTAATTAAATGCACTATAAATGTAGTATACATTATTTGTTGTGTAGAATATACATGAAGGTATAAACGGACACACTCGTATAGACGAATTGTACATATTAATTACCGTTTTTAATTAAGAAATAACCATAGTAATGTGTGTACATGTGCCCACAAAGCAGAGATATGAGAAATGCACAATTACTTGACCGTTATGACCGTACATCCGCATTTTCTTGCTCATTTGTATGACAAATTGAAATACTCAGTTCTCTATCTCACTGCATCGAATAATCGATGAATAATCATATAAGTATGTGCACCACAAACGCCGCAGTCAAATTTAAAGATAGCATTCAATCTGTGACGTGTTTCATAACTTTCGCAAAATAAATTGTGATTTGCGAAAACGCCATAACTCGGCTTACTTTCCTGTAAGAACCTCATTTGGTGCCAAATTCCTCTATTATTAATCACAATATATTCAATTCATATTATCCTTACTTGAATATGTGACATACATAGAAAACACTGAAACATTTAGATCGAAATAATAAACGTTTCGCATGATCAAACGTTCTGGAATAGGCATTCGACGGACATAATTGTAATCCCTATGTGACCCTCACACTTCGTATGGCAATATGATAATGAATTACGCAATTTGTATTGCTAAGAATGGTGTTTATTATATACACTACAGTGATATAACTACTTCTATAAACTGCATACGTATACATGTATTTCTGTTTTGTCGAAAATAATAAGTTAAAAATTAGGGACCCTAGAAAACCCTCAAATTGTGAAATATCTGCTAGGTTTGTGTTTTTACGAAATGTATTTTTGTATTCAGAAGTCATTTTGACATTGAGAACAACGGACAAAACTTGTGTGCTGGAAAGTTTAAATAACGTCAACCCAGCTGTATGTATTACTATAATGTCATCGCACAAATCATATGCAAATTATGTTTATATTATATTGCATAACCACGTGCATTAATAAGGACACATGTTTTGTTACTTTGATGCATAATTTGTATATGCATGACTCGGGAATATACCCAATCAAATCACAATCGTATATATCATTATATAAATACATATTCACATTTATGACTGGAAATACATAACTTAATCTCCTATCATGCGATGCATTTATATTTGAGCATAGTGCTGATGAAACCATTACGCAAACATTGTATTAGCGAGCATACCTCACTATACCCCCAGTTACCTATGTAAACAGGGGTATGATGAGGTACCCGCGCAATAGGTAATGCGGTCAAATAGGTCACGATGCAGTGACTATTTTCGATCAATAACTTATGTTGTAAGCGATTGTAATGTGTATTTTCAATATTTATATTATTAAAATGTATCATATCGATACCCCTTTAAGTAATATTTGTATATTTTAAATGTATTGATGTTCTCATGAAGCGCATGAATATAAGTATTAATTAATCCAGCTTATATTGAGGCCAATCACACAGCCTTAAAACATAGTGCTGGAGTATAAACCATAGTATCGTATATTATTCATAAGTATATCACTATTAAACATTAATTACAATATTTATGCATATTATTAAAACAGTAGATGCTACCGCTGTTTCGCTATATGTGATATTTATAACACAATATTTTTTTTATTCGTCCGCGTACGGATTTCTGTCACACAAAGCGCCATTTTCAGTTCATATCTTGACCTGTGCATATGAATAGGACTAAGTTTAAACAACGCTCGATTCCGTCCTATTCAAATTTCTCTGCAGAATGTTCAGACTAACTACATAAATAATGCTGCTAAATAAGTGTTAACGGCTGGAACATGGTCATCACTAAAAGGAAGAACACACTCGTATTATTTAAAAATAAGATTTACTCGAGACCTCATGGGGGCCGCCATTAATCCAGTGTAAACAATAGACCGTGTAATCCCATTCCCTGAGTAGCCGCTGCTTAGTGAAACGGTGTGCTAATCATGATCTTATTTTCCCCAATAATTGGAAACGGTTTGAATTTCTCGGTAAAAACTACGAAAGTCATACAAAATAACGATGTATATTTAACATTGGATACGCGTAAACGGTATTACTCTATCATTCGGATCGTCAGTTGTCGTCGATAGCGATTTAACGTACTGATCTGGTCTTAATTTATTGTCAACTTTCAACGCCATTTACAGAATATATGGCTAATTTTGGAAATAAATAACGGCAAATTACGATGACGTCTGCTCTGAAATATCTGTCAACTTGCGGACGTAATTTAAGGAAATCGATTATATTTCAAGGCTACATCTGTGACTAATTACGAATTTATGTATGGTCTTTGGCTACACCCGACACATTACACAGGTCTAGTTGTAAATACACGTCGCTTTGTGTGGGGAAAAACTCGATAATGCGTAGTTGTGTGTGACGAGGTGTTGATCTGATGACACCACACAGCTGTGACCCTTGGGCAATGTTTTGAAATTGACGTGTCGTTTTGATGTGTGCCGCAACACCTCACTGTCGGAGACAACATGACAATTAACGATATACTCTCGATTATACACAGATCTATTAGACGGCTGGTTATTTAAAATAAAGAGTAGTTCAGTACACCTTCGCCGATATTGTTTTTAGAAAATCAGTAATATTTTCCGTAAATGGTGTTGAAAAGTTGACAAAAATTCTATCACCGTATATAGTTGTGCCGATATTGTTTTAAAAAATCAGTAATTTTTTTCCGTAAATGGTGTTGAAAATTGACAAAATATATAGCCGCATTTCTCCGATATTCGTTTAGAAAAATCACCAATATTTTCTGTAAATGGTGTTGACACAAAATGCAGCGTTCACGCGGAATTCAAATAAAATAAAAAATAATAATTTAATAAATAGACGCCGATGGCTACTGTGTTTGCGGCCAGTGAATTCTGGTCGTGGTAGCCACAGGCGCAGTTCGAACAGTGTTGTGAGCAGATGGAGGACAATAATTATTTCAAATTCATAAAAAAATGTTTGCTATCCGAAAATTAATGAATTGTGACAGCCAAAAAAATAGATTTTGGGACAGTAAAACATTATATGGTATAGACAGTACCTCAAACTTAAAAAAACAGTAACAAACTGTCTGTGTATATATTACTTAAACTTAAAAAAACAGTAACAAACTGTCTGTGTATATATTACTTAAAGAGACACTTTCATTGTTGGTAAGTTTCTATCAATTTATAGGTATTTTTATTAAAATCATAAAATTGTGAAAATATTAAAATCACAAAAATAATATATATGGAGAAAGGAGAAAAAAAAATATACCACGTCGAGGTTTGAAACCCCGACCCTTTCGGGAATCGGTAATTAAATTATTGAAGTCGGCGACCTTAACCTCACGACTATTGCGCCATTTACGACAATGACAGTTATACAGAAGTGCTATCAGTATTACGCAACCATTTGAACGTAATAATTATTAAATTATTTGCAACTCCATCTACAACGATACCGTTACAGAGATACGCTATTGAAACAACATGTATTAGTACCCATAACATAACAAAGTAATGTATCATTATATATCACAGGAGATAGCTTAAAACTATATATACTAATCATAAACAGAACAATCCGCTTGGCTCGTATGAAAATAGTTCGCGTGATATTGATTATCTCCCTTGCCGAAAGTAGTTCAGTAATTTATTAATTCCAAATAAGACGTGTTTGCGTAATGTATGATGCGACGCAGTATCTTATTAGCATAACAATACATTATATGAGTTTATCAATGAATCAGTAGATTTTGCAATAAAGTATAAATACACAAACACAGCATAACCGTTCCAGACATTAAATTGCTTTTCAAAGTACGGGCTTATGAATATTTTTAAAAGCGATGTGTGGAAATAAGCTTGTTTTATTATTAATATGTTAATGCCTAATTTGCATATTCATCATTCGGGGATGCATTCAATCAAATTGAAAATATATTTATCATGATCATTTACCATGAACACATATATCTAGACATATTACACACATTCGTAATATATTTTGTAGCAGGCGTATTTACAAAATGAATATTTCCAGACATGGTGGCCTATATTACCAATTTACATAAAAGACTAAAATTAATGGCATGTGATGATTATTTTACATGTCAATCATTTTTAATGTGATTAAATATATCCCGGGAACCAATAAAACCATTGTTTCGCATATGTTATGCGTGTGGTGAATGGTGTGTTCTTTTTTAACCAGTAGTCGATATGGGTAAAAAGTGACAAACTCATCATTTTGTGGTTCCCTATGCAACCTTCAATTTGGTAAAAATTTACAAAGCGCACAAGAATATCATATTGTATGTCTATGTCAAACAATGGTGTTATTCATTTTGAGAAAATTACAAATTATGTCCCAAATCAACGGGTGTTTCTCTTGTACGGATAATGACTAAACAACATGGGGGTCCCCTAAAAGACCCTCGATTTGTGAAAATACTGCCAGGTTTGTATTTTTAAGAAATAGATTTTTGAACTCAGCAGACATTTTTACATTGGAAACCACCATCATAACCCGTGTGCCAATAATGATAAATAATGTTGCTCTGGAACTACTAGGATATGATGAATGGTTAATAGTAACATAATTAAGAGACACAATGTGGTTTTGTACCTAAGAAGAAGTGCGACTTTTCATGAAATATCTCATATGAGGAATACTTAGCCTATAATCATGTCACGGTAATATTCATACACTTTTCTACTATTTCATACATGTACGAATGTCATTACAAAATGCATTATTTTTGTATTAATTCGTTCCCCCGAAATAACAATTCGTTCCCTGAAATTAACAATTCGTTCCCTCGAATTAACAATTCGTTCCCACGATATAACAATTCGTTCCCTCGTATTAACAATTTGTTCCCACGATATAACAATTCGTTCCCTCGAATTAACAATTAGTTCCCACGATATAACAATTCGGTCCCTCGAATTAATAATGCGTTCCCACGAAATTACAAATCTTTCCCTCAATTTAATAATTCGTTCTACCAATGTAGATCTGAGTACTCAATCAGCTGACGCCGTTCCTCTAGAGACGATGGCTCACGGTGGCCATGCAGATATTTCTGAGCCAGACACCAATGTAGATTTGAGTACTCAATCAGCTGACGCCGTTCCTAAAGAGACGATGCCTCACGGTGGCCATGGAGATATTTCTGAGCCAGACACCAATGTAGATATGAGTACTCAATCAGCTGACGCCGTTCCTATAGAGACGATGCCTCACGGTGGCCAAGTAGATATTTCTGCGCCTGACACCAATGTACATCTAAGTACTCAATCAACTGACGCCGTTCCTAAAGAGACGATGCTTCACGGTGGCCATGAATATATGTATGAGTGAGTAACAAAAACTATTCCATAGTATACGACATACATGGTTAATTCTGTATATTTAAATGACTCCAAGTCCAAATAATTTACAATATTCCGATCATGTTGATTGGTTTATTGGTCGCCAGTGGCCACATCCCGGCACATGGCACGAGGTCATACATAAATTGTACCAGAAGAGTTAAGTTGACATTTGGACATTTTGAATCAAATGTAAAATAAAACACAGTATTGCGAAGATATTATATACATGTTTTCACTTTCCAATTGTTTTGATCTTGTCGCTGAAGATCGCGCACTATCTCCTCATGCATGCGAACGAACCGCACTCTAAGTAATGCTTATGCCACGCTACTTTCGTGGTATCATACTACTCTGCTTTATTTATGAAGGCCTATCGAGGTGACAAATACGCAAGCAGTTAGTATTCCGGCACCAACTGCCGATTTGGAATTGGGATGGGATTGCCGTATGAATAAACAACATTGTAATAACACATCAAGGATCTAACAATTAAAGTAAAAGTCACATTATATTTACTGAAGGTCTATCGTCCAGCATAATTAGACTTATTATTACCAAAATGAGTTCTCCCAGAATGTCGTTTATATCTATATTATTCCACGTTACTATAGTTGTATCATAAGACTGTTTTGTTTATGAAGGGTGGTCGAGCAGGTCGACACACAAGGGGACCAGCTCCCTTCGAGTAGACCCAACACGCAGACAGTGAGTATGCCGGCACGATCGGACGATTGGGAATTCAACAAATTACTGTTGGATGTTGCAACGGATATAGACGCCAATGGAGGATTGCAAGACATGAAAGATATGCTCCGAGGTATGGGACCAGTCTTAAAATAGGTTCTCTAACTTCGACAATCACGAGTACAGTCCCTTTGAACTACTTCCGGTGGTATCATCGGCGTTATTGGCTGATTTGATCGGTCTTACGTCACGTTGTTACTTTAAACTACACAACATGTACGTTAACCTAACAAATTCGGCCAATTCTGACATCAAGTATTCTCTCGGAAGTTGTTTTAAGGGACGACACTCGCGACCTTTCAAGGTCGGTAACCTATTGTTAATACTGGTTTAATTGGTAATGGTTCGCCCAAGGATCTAAATATGAACCTTCGACTGAAAAATGTACATCGCAACATTGGCAACACTAGGATATGGTGACTTCTTACATAGTAACATAATTAAGACACGCAATGTGGTTTAGAACATGTGCGACTTTTCATGAAATCTATTTACAAACACTGTGACATTTCTGTATATGACGTCAAAATTTTGTCAACTTTCGACGTAGTTTACTCAGACTAACGTATTTTTTTTGTAAATATTTGTTTCATGACATATCGCACTTGTTCTTAGCTACAACATCGCATGGCGTGTCTCATATGAGGAATAATTGGTCTATGTTCATGTCACGATAATATTCATACACTTTTCTACTATTTCATACATGTACGAATATCATTACAAAATATCAGAATTACACGGAGCACCGAAGGGAAATGGATTTTTTTTATTATTTCGTTCCCACGAAATAACAATTCGTTCCCTCAATTTAACAATTCGTTACCTCGAATTAACAATTCGTTCCCACGATATAATACATGTAATTCGTTCACTCGAATTAACAATTCGTTCCCACGATATAACAATTCGTTCCATCGAATTAACAATTCTTTCCCTCAATTTAACAATTTGTTCCCTCGAAATAACAGATCGTTCCCACGATATAACAATTCGCTCCCACGAATTAACATTTCGTTCCCGTGAGAACGAATTGTTATTTCGTGGGAACGAATTGTTAAATTGAGGGAATGAATTGTTAATTTGTGGGAACGAATTGTTTATTCGCGGGAACGAATTGTTAATTTGAGGGAACAAATTTCTATTTCGTGGGAATTAATTAATAAAAGAAGCATTATACGTCCCCTGCGGGGTTCCCTAGAATCATCATAGATGATCCACAGAACAGTAGTGTGGAATTTCTATGTTGGACGTTTTATATCTCATTGTATAATTATATAGATAATAGTAGGTTAGTGCCATCGAATTCGTTCCATCGAATTAACAATTCTTTCCCTCCATTTAACAATTCGTTCCCTCGAATTAACAGATCGTTCCCACGATATAACAATTCGCTCCCACGAATTAACATTTCGTTGTTCCCGTGAGAACGAATTGTTATTTCGTGGGAACGAATTGTTCAATTGAGGGAATGAATTGTTAATTCGCGGGAACGAATTGTTAATTTGAGGGAACGAATTTCTATTTCGTGGGAATTAATTAATAAAAGAAGCATTATACGTCCCCTGCGGGGTTCCCTAGAATCATCATAGATGATCCACAGAACAGTAGTGTGGAATTTCTATGTTGGACGTTTTATATCTCATTGTATAATTATATAGATAATAGTAGGTTAGTGCCATCGAATTCGTTCCATCGAATTAACAATTCTTTCCCTCCATTTAACAATTCGTTCCCTCGAATTAACAGATCGTTCCCACGATATAACAATTCGCTCCCACGAATTAACATTTCGTTCCCGTGAGAACGAATTGTTATTTCGTGGGAACGAATTGTTCAATTGAGGGAATGAATTGTTAATTTGTGGGAACGAATTTTTTTTTTTTTTTTTTTTTTTTTTTTTTTGAAAATATTTATTTTCCCCGTAATAGGTTTGTGGTGGGTCGGGGCCATCCCCCACAAACCGTACATACTATACATGCAATAATCAGGTACAAGTGCAAAATATACAATTACAGATATTCACCCTCTTTTACTCTTGCAGTACTGGGTAGAAATCACTGTTCTAGTATTTTTTAAAGACTTCATGGTTGAGTGGTACATTAGAATCGTCACTAACGAGAGACCTGAATTTTCGATAAAAACTTGCCCATGTTATTAAAATAAAACAGTAATACTTATAATATACCCGCAGATGACAATGTTACTCTCCAGCACTGCAAGAGCCAAAGTTTGATTTAGCATATGTAATGCATGTAATTGATTATAATTTTTTTTTTTTTTTTTTTTTATGTTATTCATATTACCGATGATCCGACTGAACCAGCCCCATTCTTCAAAAAGTGAAGTTCAATCCTACTGCGCATCTACATGCTTAAACCATGTGTTAACCCTTTCAACACTACAGCCATTTAGGTGTTTTTAAACAGTGTAGACTAAGACAAGCCGGCTCATGATGAACTGTATCATCAGGATCTGCACTGTTTGCAAGTAATTTTCATATTTGTTAAAAAAAACAAAAAACATTTTATAAATCGATTATTTGAAAAGTATTTTGTGATGAATGGAATTTACCGAAAATGTTATTTACGGCTGAAAGGGTTCACTGTTAAAGTTGTTGTTAACATTATATGTTGACAAGCCAATAAACAATCTGTTTCGATCACCACACTGGTTATACAAACAAAACACGACTGGTTCCGTCGGTCATGGTCTTTGCTTGAACCTGTATTACTCTGTGTACATTATATTCTTCTACTAGATTCATATTATAATTGCTTTATTTCCCAAACCTATAATATGGGATGGAATGGGGGGTGGGGTGGGGTGGGGAAGGCGTTAAAACGAAGAAAGAAAAATAAGCACAAAAGCAGAGATTTATTATAGCACCCGCAACTAGCTCAACTGAAGATGAAATCTTATTTTGGTATTTTTGTTATATAAATTAAACTTGTGAAATGATAAATTCTTCCCAAATTGTTGTAAAGTTTTCAAATTTGTTGTCCATTATTGCTGCCTTCCTGGATGTTTCATACATTAGTTGAATTCGATGCTTCAGTATGCTGAGACTTGGAACTACTTTTGAACATCGGCAATAATAGAGATAGTATTTAGTTTCTAATAGTATTAATTGTTTGAAGATACTTATTGTTTTTTCGTAAATCCCAAAGATGAATGATTTTTCGTTAATTGTAATAGTTATATCTTTTGTCGCTAACCATTCTTGAAGTTCCCTAAATATGCTGTTTGTAGCCTCACAATCCCAAAACAAATGTTTTATTGTTTCCGAAAACTTTTTACAGAATGTACATAATGGACTACTTGCAATTTTAATCTTATTTAGGGAATCATTTGTGGCCAGAATATTGTGGTTTATTCGGTACTGGAACCATTTTCGAGTTGTGTCTTTTGTTATGATATGCGGCCATAAATATATTTTCTTCCATGTTTCATTGTTAAAATTATAGGTTGAGTTCCATTTAATTTTACCAGCTGGAGTTTCAGAATTGGAGTTTAATGCGAGATACATGTCTTTTGTCCCGGTTTTGTTTTTTAGGTATATTTTTTAGTTTGTATGGAGTAAATGGCATTTCTAGCATTTTTTCGATATTGTTAAGTTTCAAGCTTTTACCCCAATCTTTTCTTGCTTTGACAAGGCCATAATATTGAAGAAAGTTTATATTTATGTTGAAATTGTTTTTAAGTTGATTTTGAGAGGCAAATGTTCCATCAATTTTGATAATGTCTTTTATAAAACATATTCCCTTATCAAACCATGCCTTATTGAAGAAGGTTGTCCCACATTTTATGTCCTTATTAAAAAATAATGGGCTAGAAAGAAATGCATCCATGTTTATTGGCTTAAGCTTATTTTGTAATTTTAGATGAGCTTTTAGAACATCCCGCCAAAAAAGGTTTGACATTTTTCCTATTTTTTGTTCGATGTACATATCTCCCAATTTAAAAATATTATCTGTATCAATTTCTGTATTTAAAATGTTTATAAATTTATATTTGTTGCACACTATTCTTCTTACCCATGTTGTTTTCAAAGACGATATATAGTCCTCAATATCTGGCATTTTTAATCCGCCATCCTCATATTTTTTGCATGTGATAGTGCCTTTTACTCGTGATTTACCTTGCCATAAAAAATTATACATTATACATACTGCTGCTGATATCTTTAACACATCTTTGACTGGGGTTAGGAAGGGATATAAACAGATGATTTCAAGATGGCAGAAGAAGAGACTTTATGACTGTGATTCGGCCTAATGGTGTTAAGTACCTTTTGTTCCAACTGTTGATTTTTTCTTTTATGATCTTCATTTTTTCCGAGAAATTTATGTCCACAATTTTTTCTAAATCTGTATCAAAAGTAATTCCAAGCAATTTAAATATGTTACTTCCCCACTTTAGTTTCCATTTTGTTTTAATTGAGTCTTGGCTAAATATTTTTGCCCCAATCCAAATAACTTGTGTTTTATCAAAATTAACTTTAAGTCCTGACATATGGGCATACATTTCCAGTTCATTAAGTGTTTCGTTTAGTGATTCACTTGATCCATCCAAGAAGGCACCAGTGTCATCTGTAAACTGTGTTAGTTTATATTCTGTTCCATTTATTTTAATTCCTTTAATTTTATGATAATTCGTTCCCTCGAATTAACAGATCGTTCCCACGATATAACAATTCGCTCCCACGAATTAACATTTCGTTCCCACGGTCGTTCCCGTGGGAACGAATTGTTATTTCGTGGGAACGAATTGTTAAATCGAGGGAATGAATTGTTAATTTGTGGGAACGAATTGTTTATTCGCGGGAACGAATTGTTAATTTGAGGGAACGAATTTCTATTTCGTGGGAATTAATTAATAAAAGAAGCATTATACGTCCGCTGCGGGGTTCCCTAGAATCGTCATAGATGATCCACAGAACAGTAGTGTGGAATTTCTATGTTGGACGTTTTATATCTCATTGTATAATTATATAGAGAATAGTAGGTGAGTGCCGTGAATGGGAAAAGTATCTGGCAAGTCTTAGGAAATGCAATTGGCGAGACTCTGCCGAGCCCATCCCGTTTCCGTGACGCGTCAGATATTTGTTCACATTCACGGCACTACCTACTATTCTATTTATCCCGTCGTAACTTTAAAATGCAAAAACATAACCCCAGCCGCATCCTCAAAATCTGAGAATCGAACCGCACATATTCATATGAAGTGATTAGGTCGCATTGACAGGATATCAAAAATGTTCCACGGCACCGTGTTTCACGGCACATAGGCACTGTGTTGACGGGATAAACATGTATATTATTTCCTTTTATCGAAATGTTTTCAGAATAATTATTCAAAATTTATTTAGAATTGCTATTGAGTTTTCTCGTAAAATTGGAAATGTCGTTTACGTCTTTCCTGCGTCTGAGGAACCACGTGAGTATGCGATATTGTTCTCAAGAATTGTGTATACTGCAAACGATGACATTTTTTAATTCACAAAGAAAATGCTGATGTCTTTTACACAGCTACGAGTATCATTTTCAGATTCTATGTGGATTATTGCCCTACTCATCGGTTCATTGTATAATGTAATATAACTTTCGTCTAGTATCTTACACGAACGATAGTTTAATATGATAGGCATTAAACAAGTTTACTGATTGCATCAGAAACTGGGCTATGAGATCAGCTTAATAAAGATCATATTAAATGAACGTACAAATATTACATTATGTTTGTTGTATTATCACAGCATATGCATTGATACTGTCCTGATCCCTCCATGATTTTTAAGGACATGACTATGATCAATTTAGGTGATACCATGTGATCTGGAGTAACCAATTGAACGCGGGCCAGTCCATCATACATGCACTTGGTCTCAGATATGCTTAAAAATACGTAAACAATATGAAATGTATATCGTACTGAACAATAATATAGTTTATTTTCGTGATTCTACACAGTCAATATGGTGTCTTATTGCCCGTCAGAATCTATATTGACACGAGGCGCCGCCGAGGGGAAATATAGCTTCCGACGGGCAATATGTTTTAGTTATAGATCACAGACGGAATTTGTAATGAATTAGTTGTGTCACGAAATGGTGGTTTCATACCTGATCAAGTCGACTCGTCCCAATGTTCGCCCCAAATTCAATCAAGTATCCACTGATGAACAATGAAGCTAATGGACTAATGTCTATTAGTTTATTCTGAAGTCAGATTGTCTGCCATCCATACAATTAAATGTATTTTAGTTGCCTAAATTCACAAAATAGGCGCTATTATAGATCATTTTCAATCCACATGTTTAAAAATAAAATCCGAATCTCACAGACGCTTATAAAACTTAGAGCAAGTACTTGTCAGCTATCGGCAATGATCTGGACATGTCGGAACGCCACATGGTACTGAGAATGTGTCACGTGATCTATGAATTATATAAACCACTGTCAGCAGCAGAAAATTCATTGGTGGCCGGATTAGCTCAGTAGGTAGAGCGTCGGATTATGGATCGGGATGGGGACTTAAATAGTCGGTCCCGACATGCAAGGTCAGCGAGCCAGTGCCGTCGTTAAATCAATGCATTTACATTTACGGGAAATGCATACCAGAGCTAAATCTCATCGAATACGGATCAACCGATAAATAGGTAGACAACCGTGCTATTTAAAGATTTAGTTACACCGTGGCAAGTTAGGACATAATTGTGGACATAACACCTGTGTTGTCTGACGTTGAAATGCCGACACAGACAGGGAAGGTTTAGCCACAATTAGCAGCCTGGACCGCGGTTAGATAATTAAATCTTTTGAGGTTCAAGTGTGTTCAGGGTTAAAGTAGTCTCGGGGTGATATACTCGGGACAGGTTTATACTGCTTGCAGGCACTTGTAGTACATGCAGAGTAGGTTGACTTCAGGTCAGCCTGCTATAGTATTCTGACCTTGTCATCAGGCAGTGCGCATTGCGTTCTCTTGTATAATCGGTCAAGTTTCCAAGCTAAGTCTCGGACTGCCGAAGTAACATTGCTCTCAAGGTATTGCTAAAGATTACGGTGTTGTGACTAGGGTGACTCGATCAGTGGCTAAGGTTGGCAGATAGCGTTCTGCTCGGAGCAGGTGCTTCTCATCACCGTGTACCCAAGATTTAGGGTACAGAATCACATAGGGCTAAGTGTGCCAGTGGAGGTTAGACCCATGCCGTTTGTTTTATATTCCTTATATCGTTCATACATGTAGTTGATCCTTACTAAATTGATGTCATGATTATATTGTTCTCAAACCAATCATTGTAATAATCATTTGCATACATAATTGGTCTAATCCACAGGCAAGGTAGCCAAAAGGAAAATTATATATTATTTGGCACTAAGTCAAATAACTGCTTGGTGACACAGTGCTTCGGGGTCACCAACATTTGGTAGTTTTCAACCCAATATTCTTGTAACTCAGTGATCGAGGTCTGTGGTGATTTGGACAGGCGTCCCCGTTACAAGGCAGGCAGTACAGTTTTATATTAGAGAGCTCTGTTGTGCTCTACACTGTATAGTGAGGTATCGTGTGCCAGATAGACAGGTATTGAACAGTAGCCCGGTGCACGTTACAGTTTATTAAAAAGTCAATATGTGATATATAACTTACTTATTGTTTACACTGCCCATTCGTGAAGCTCCACCCCTAAACGTGAATTTGAATCGCTATACGTATGTGATTGGCGGTGTAACACTGTCGCGTGACACGTGCATTCTTGTACATTCTGGATTCCGTATAATTGTATATTTGTGATGTGTGGTACTGTTTTGTATTGCTGTGCGTATTATTGATTTCACATACCTGTGATTCCACATACCTATGATTTCACACACCTGTGATTTTTACATACCTGTGATTTAGCATGTACATTTGCCATGTACAATGTGCGTGTAATAACGGGGCTTATGTTGTATTGGTGGAAATACGTTTATGCGTGTCCTTTTTGTGGATTTGAATATACGTCCATTTTATGAGCAATGTTTTACTGATGTCACGCCATATTTGCCACAGACTATGCATGTGTGTGGTAGAGAACTCGTTGACTTCGTTGATGCGTGTGCTGGTTTCGCTGGGGAAAAAAAAGACCCCTTTTAGTATTACGGATGTCCACTATCCGTGCCAGCCGAGTGTGTCCGCGTGTCAGTTGTTCACCAGATAAGGGACCTTCTGTAGGTGAAGCCAGTATATACGCAGACCATACCATGGTCTGCCTTGTTATGTATGCTACGGGTTAGTGTTTCAGCATAGCCTGGTACTGGCCAACACGGATATACCAGATCCCATACTGGTGATGCTTTGTGTCGTGATATTTCCGTAAATGACCACGATATTTGAGTTTAGTACGTGCTACACTCTCATTTGAGTGTATAGCCCGTAGGACCGATATGGAGGGGTTTGGCGGGGCCAAAAAGCGACCTTCGCATTGTCGAGACCAGTCGAGTAGATTTCGGATTATGAGATCTGGGTCTATAGTGTGCAGATTTATGGTAGTGTGGGATATACCATGTTGGATGGTATTTATTCCGCGAAGGCTGTACACTAGTTTGGTTGAATTTATGGCGTGGGAACATATATTTAGGCCAAATATAACCCACGGGTGAAATGGCAAAAGCCATGGTTTTGTAATATTTATGTGAGATGTCGAACGAGGGGTAGGCATATTCATTATTCCGTGCGTGGTTTCACTGGTGCATATATAAGCGATGTCTCGCTATGTGTTGGTGGGACACATATTTTCTGGTAACAGAAGGATAGTACTGTATTCACCAGTGACACGGAGGATTTTGGTATGTACCTACAACATTTTATTTCAGCTGTGGTTTGCCATTGTTCGATTCCCGTTTTAGTCCGTTGTGCATCCTGTCTGTCTGTCTGTGTGTATTCGTCCAGTAATTGGAGACACTTTTCATTTTTGTAGCCTCTTGAGATCGCTCCAGCGGGCAACATTGGACGTTTTGGTCCACTCGTTGAGGGCAGACCTCAGTCAGTGCAGAGTACCAGGTCGTCCGAGTGTCCGTACGTCTGTCTGGCGCAGTGTGTGTAGCAGCTCCGGGTACAGGCCTGTATAGAGCAGTGTGTGATAGCTACATCGCGTTCAGCAGACAGTCACAGCCATAGATTAGTGAAGTGAAACGCCATACACACGTATCATATCATTATACTACCACCGAGTTGAATGTCACCTAAGTGAAACTTTTCCCGGCGTCTTAACCAACGTGATAATCGCCATTTGTATTATATCGGAACTTTACATCCGGTCTACCACTTCCGGTATTACAACCCATTGATTCACCATGGATACTTTACATCCGGTCCACCACATCCGGGTTGCTACAGTCGAGTGATACCATAGGAACTTTACATCTGGTCCACCATTTCCGGAAATGATACTACCTTTGGAACTTTACTTCCGGTACCAGCTTCCGGAACATTATCATTATTGACTATCATGTGATGTAACCACATCCGGCTTTGACTTTGACATTCATACTTTGGAAATATATTGCATAGGCAATACACATGTATACTTTGATAGTGTATGGTAATACTCCTATCATGGCATATCTTGGAATGGCTAAGGGATTGTAGTAAGACTACAATATATTGTTTATGGATTAATCCACTTGAAGTTGGATAATAGCCATATTGGTGACTAGACCTCATACTGCGGGTGAGGCAGACCTTGGGACCTTGATACTCAGAGGTTACCACTATCTATTGAGATACGCCAGCACTGGGGTAGCTCAGATGATTGTCATTTGTCCTCCAATGTTCGTTCTGCCATGTGTTATACTTGTATGTTATTTCACTTTGATTAGCGATCATCAAAGTACTCTGCATTCATACTATTGTCCACTACGGGACCATTGAGATACCACATACTGAGTTTATTCGTCCATAGCTTTTACGTTGCGTTAAAGTATAACAGTCGATTGGCTTACAACCTTGTAATTGAATAGTATCATGCACAGTACAGTGATGTTCGCATATCAATGTATCGTGTATTCCTGTGTGTTCCCCATGTAATATAGTGTACATCATAAGTGATTAAGTGACTACGTGTACTTATCTACTCTAGCCTATCCCTTACACTTCAACTGCATTGTTACCACTTTTCGTTCGTCAGATCAAGCTATATTGGCCATAACGTCATAACAAGTATACTTGGTTCATATGATAATAGGGGAGACAATTTGTCTCGATCATTCCTGACCTTGGTAATGACCTTGACGATGGTGTCAGAAGTGGAATTTGTTTCCTCTTTTATAATCAGTTTCTTCAAAGCAGTTGAAGTAAGGAGGGTAGAATAGCTATACCCCTAGCGTCGTCAAAATTCGATCTTGTATTTGTTTGCCTTGGGAGTTAATGTAAGATGCCCTCCAACACTTGGGCACTAATACATCACCACATACATGATTTGACTACCTAGGTACAGAAGTGTAGAGTTGAGACGATTTTGTGAGATAGTCGATGTAAGGGTCATTGTAACTTTCGATTTGTTGAACAGTACCTCCCTGTGATGATGGCACAGCGGGTGTTCAAGGTTATCACTAGACACTTCTACATCTGAGGCGAGATTACTATCACTATTATATTGTGTATGAACAATACTATATCCTGCCAGGTGTCTATAACCAGTCCCCAATATTTGTGTCCAGTACCATAGAGGGGGATTTGTAAATATACCATTACATTAGACCATACATATAATGGATTGACTTACCCGATTGAGAAACTTATACCGTCGTTAGGAGTAGAGACCGGATTGATTTACCTTAACCTTATAGACGTGAAGCAAGAGACTCGCACAAATCACCAAGTTATTTGAGTGCCTGAGACCTTGTGTACCGTCGGGTAAAGCGTGTAAATCGATAATCCGGAGTTGAGTTGAGTTGAGAGTGAGAATGTCGTCCATTAAGGAGCTAATGGAGATAGGCAAAAGCTTAGGGCTAGCAGATTCAGAGTTAAGGGCCTTTGTAAAGGAAGATCAGGAGAGAGAAAGACATGAAAGACTAGAGGCTAGACAAGCTGAGAAAGATAGGTTAGATGCTGAGCAGTTAGCTAAGGAAGTTGAGCGACAGATGGAGAAAGATAGATTAGATGCTGCGCGGTTAGATAAGGAATCACATCGTTTAGCCAATGAAGCACAGTTAGCTCTAGAATTCAAATTGCGAGAACTAGATACTAAGCACCAGGTAGAAATGGTAAAGGTAGAAAGGGGTGGAGTAGTAGATGAAGATAGACATGATAGGGACTATGGCAGAGCATTCGGTCCGAAGCTGCCACATTTTGATCAGAATAATGACAACATGGACAGCTACTTAGCTAGATTTGAGAGGTACGCAGCAATCCAAAGGTGGGGGAGAGATAAGTGGTCACTACACTTGAGTGCTTTATTGAAGGGCAAGGCATTAGATGTATATTCTAGACTACCTATTGATGATGCTCTTGACTATGATAAGTTGAAATCCGCATTGTTGAAATGTTTTGATCTAACGGAAGATGGGTTCAGACGCATGTTCAAAAACACCAAACCTGATCACAGGGAATCATTTGTGCAATATGTCAGTCGGTCAAAGAACTATTTAGATATAGATGGTTTGAGTTAGGTAAGGTGAATAGAACATATGAAGGAGTACTAGACTACATGATCAGAGATCAGATGTTATGTATATGCAGTCGTGAGCTCTACTTATTTCTCAAAGAGAAAACATTTGAATCGATAGATCAGATGGCGGTTCAGGCAGATTACTTTGCAGAAGCTAGAGGAGGTAGCAAGTATGTAGTTCAGAGGAACAATACTAGCAACAGAAATGAGTACAGGTCAGTAGATAACCAGAGGCGCAAGGTAAGTAGTGCGGATAATCGATCCAGAGATAGGAGTCGAGATAGGGACAGATATCAGAATAGAGACCAAAATAGAAGCCCAAGTAAGGGTAGTTATGACAGAAAGCCCGAGTAGAGGCAGTTTATGACGAAGAAGTACCAGCAGGAACGGCTACGATAGGCATCGCGGGACATGTTACCATTGTGGCAAAGAAGGTCACATGTCCTACGATTGTCCTAACGTGACGGTCCTCAGCTTACAAAGCAGCAGCAGTCGAGGAAGAGAAACATGTAAGTTTTGCAGATAAAGAACAGAGAGGTCGATACAGAGGTAGAAATAGAGGTAGAAGTGGAAGGCACACTAGAGGCAGAGTTAGAGGTAGATGGCAAAACACGGAACAACCAGGGGAAAACCAAGGAAATTTCTGTATGGTTGATACCGACACCACTATTGTATGTTCTGGTAGCGAGATACAGCCGGAGTTAATTAACGGATGTACATTTGGTATGGATAGGCTACCCGTAGCAGAGGGCACATTAAATGGGAAAAAGGTCACAGTAATGCGAGATACTGGGTGTACCGGGGTGGTCGTCAGGGAAAGCTTAGTACAACCAGATCAGTTTTTAAGCAAAGTTTCAACATGCATGCTGGTAAATAGGAGCAAAATGAGTGGAATTCCTACCGCCCGGGTAGATGTAGATGCACCTTTTTTCAAAGGTCAGGTAGAAGCCCTTTGCATGACAGATACACTGTATGATGTTACCATAGGTAATGTAGACGGGTCAAAATTACCAGTGATATCCGATTTTAGAGGCGCAAAATCGTGCGCAGTTGAAACTAGGTCACAAACGACAGCCCGAGAGGAATCATATAAGACCCTCAAAGTCCCTACCGCAATCGCGAACGTATCACGCGATGAATTCAAAGAGGCGCAGGCACATGACGTCACATTGACGTCGGTTCGAAATAACGCAAAAGACGGAACGGTACGGTCAAGTAAGAACGGAAACAAATCGAAATTCGCATACCGAAAAGACTTGTTGTATCGTAATTTCGAATCGATAGGGTCAGGTAGGATGTACCATCAGCTGGTAGTCCCAAAAACACTTAGGACTACCGTGATGAAAGTGGCACATGAATCAATCATGGCGGGCCATTTAGGGGTTAAGAAGACAACTGATCGAGTCTTATCAGAATTTTATTGGCAGGCTGTGGGCAGTGACATTACACGGTTTTGTAGGTCTTGTGACATATGTCAAAAGACTGTGTCAAAAGGACACATCACCAAGGTTCCGTTAGGAACTATGCCGTTGATAGACACTCCGTTCAAACGAGTCGCAGTTGACATTGTAGGGCCAATTTTTCCAGCTACCGATCGGAAGAATCGTTACATACTAACGTTAGTTGATTATGCAACTAGGTACCCAGAAGCGGTACCACTACCAGGCATCGAATCGCGGAAGCTCTCGTGGATATGTTCAGTAGACTGGGTATCCCCGAGGAGATGCTCACCGATCGGGGTAGTCAATTTACGTCGGCAGTCATGGAGGAAGTTAGTAGATTGTTATCGCTGAGACAATTAACCACGACACCGTACCACCCACAGTGTAACGGTCTCGTGGAACGGTTCAATGGTACGTTAAAGCAAATGCTTCGTAGAATGGCAAGCGAACGTCCCAAAGATTGGGACAAATACATTAACGCGCTCTTATTCGCGTATCGCGAAGTCCCTCAAGAAAATTTGGCTTTCTCACCGTTTGAACTATTGTACGGAAGGACCGTTCGGGGTCCGATGAGCATACTAAGAGATCTGTGGTCCGAGAAGGACATAGAGGACAACGTCAAAACGACGTATCAGTACGTTCTCGACTTGCGCGAACGGCTCGAGAAGAAAACGTGCGAAATCGCGCATGAGAACTTGAAGAGTGCGTCCAAAAAGTACGCAAAGTACTACAACCGTGAGACCCGTAGTAGGCAATATGCAGTGGCAGATCAGGTACTTGTACTACTACCGACAGACAACAACAAATTGCTTCTTAGGTGGAAGGGACCATACCCCATAACAGAGGTAGTTAATGAGTGGGACTATAGGGTTGACATGGGAGGGAAGTTGAAAACCTTTCATGCAAACATGTTAAAGAGGTACGAGACTAGGCCTGAGCACCCGGGGAAGGGAATACTCACTGTAATAAATGCGGCCGTGATAGAAGACACAGTAGAGGGGGATCCTAGAAAACATGTTATGTCCCAGGGGATTAGAGTCCGATACGGAGAGCAAAGTTGACATGTCGCCTGATTTAGGCAAGAAACAAAAGACCCAAGTCAAAGAGATCTTACGGGAATTCACCCATGTCCTGAGGGACGCACCGGGACACACCCATATAGAGAAACATGAGATAAAGTTGTCAACGCAAGACCCATTAAGAATTAGGGGGTACCCTATCCCATTTAAGGTCAGGGAAACAGTCGGCCAGAATGCGTATTGTTGCGATAAAAGGGTCCGACAATCTGGGGCAGACTACCTGAGCAGGATATCGGGGTAGCTTCAGCTGTGCCAACGTGTCTCGCGATTATGCACGAAAGTGTAAACACTTTTTGTTTAGGTGGGAGATATGTCGCGTGACACGTGCATTCTTGTACATTCTGGATTCCGTATAATTGTATATTTGTGATGTGTGGTACTGTTTTGTATTGCTGTGCGTATTATTGATTTCACTTACCTGTGATTCCACATACCTATGATTTCACACACCTGTGATTTTTACATACCTGTGATTTAGCATGTACATTTGCCATGTACAATGTGCGTGTAATAACGGGGCTTATGTTGTATTGGTGGAAATTACGTTTATGCGTGTCCTTTTTGTGGATTTGAATATACGTCCATTTTATGAGCAATGTTTTACTGATGTCACGCCATATTTGCCACAGACTATGCATGTGTGTGGTAGAGAACTCGTTGACTGCGTGTGCTGGTTTCGCTAGGGAAAAGACCCCTTTTAGTATTACGGATGTCCACTATCCGTGCCAGCCGAGTTTGTCCGCGTGTCAGTTGTTCACCAGATAAGGGACCTTCTGTAGGTGAAGCCAGTATATAGCACAGACCATACTATGGTCTGCCCTGTTATGTTATGCACGGGTTAGTGTTTCAGCATAGCCTGGTACTGGCCAACACGGATATACCAGATCCCATACTGGTGATGCTTTGTGTCGTGATATTTCCGTAAATGACCACGATATTTGAGTTTAGTACGTGCTACACTCTCATTTGAGTGTATAGCCCGTAGGACCGATATGGAGGGGTTTTGGCGGGGCCAAAAAGCGACCTTCGCATTGTCGAGACCAGACGAGTAGATTTCGGATTATGAGATCTGGGTCTATAGTGTGCAGATTTATGGTAGTGTGGGATATACCATGTTGGATGGTATTTATTCCGCGAAGGCTGTACACTAGTTTGGTTGAATTTATGGCGTGGGAACATATATTTAGGCCAAATATAACCCACGGGTGAAATGGCAAAAGCCATGGTTTTGTAATATTTATGTGAGATGTCGAACGAGGGGTAGGCATATTCATTATTCCGTGCGTGGTTTCACTGGTGCATATATAAGCGATGTCTCGCTATGTGTTGGTGGGGCACATATTTTCTGGTAACAGAAAGATAGTACTGTATTCACCAGTGACACGGAGGATTTTGGTATGCACCTACAACATTTTATTTCAGCTGTGATTTGCCATTGTTCGATTCCCGTTTTAGTCCGTTGTGCATCCTGTCTGTCTGTCTGTGCGTAGTCGTCCAGTAATTGGAGACACTTTTCATTTTTGTAGCCTCTTGAGATCGCTCCAGCGGGCAACATTGGACGTTTTGGTCCACTCGTTGAGGGCAGACCCCAGTCAGTGCAGAGTACCAGGTCGTCCGAGTGTCCGTACGTCTGTCTGGCGCAGTGTGTGTAGCAGCTCCGGGTACAGGCCTGCATAGAGCAGTGTGTGATAGCTACATCGCGTTCAGCAGACAGTCACAGCCATAGATTAGTGAAGTGAAACGCCATACACACGTATCATATCATTATACTACCACCGAGTTGAATGTCACCTAAGTGAAACTTTTCCCGGCGTCTTAGCCAACGTGATAATCGCCATTTGTATTATATCGGAACTTTACCTCCGGTCTACCACTTCCGGTATTACAACCCATTGATTCACATTGGATACTTTACATCCGGTCCACCACATCCGGGTTGCTACAGTCGAGTGATACCATAGGAACTTTACATCTGGTCCACCATTTCCGGAAATAATACTACCTTTAGAACTTTACTTCCGGTACCAGCTTCCGGAACATTATCATTATTGACTAAAACCACATCCGGCTTTGACTTTGACATTCATACTTTGGAAATATATTGCATAGGCAATACACATGTATACTTTGATAGTGTATGGTAATACTCCTATCATGGCATATCATGGCTAAGGGATTGTAGTAAGACTACATATATTGTTTATGGATTAATCCACTTGAAGTTGGATAATAGCCATATTGGTGACTAGACCTCATACTGCGGGTGAGGCAGACCTTGGGACCTTGATACTCAGAGGTTACCACTATCTATTGAGATACGCCAGCACTGGGGTAGCTCAGATGATTGTCATTTGTCCTCCAATGTTCGTTCTGCCATGTTATACTTGTATGTTATTTCACTTTGATTAGCGATCATCAAAGTACTCGTGCATTCATACTATTGTCCACTACGGGACCATTGAGATACCACATACTGAGTTTATTCGTCCATAGTTTTTAAGTTGCGTTAAAGTATAACAGTCGATTGGCTTACAACCTTGTAATTGAATAGTATCATGCACAGTACAGTGATGTTCGCATATCAATGTATCGTGTATTCCTGTGTGTTCCCCATGTAATATAGTGTACTTTATAAGTGATTAAGTGACTACGTGTACTTATCTACTCTAGCCTATCCCTTACACTTCAACTGCATTGTTACCACTTTTCGTTCGTCAGATCAAGCTATATTGGCCATAACGTCATAACAATTGAAGAATACTTGGTTCATATGATAATAGGGGAGACAATTTGTCTCGATCATTCCTGACCTTGGTAATGACCTTGACAAACACGTATTGAGCGCGTGTGTGGGCAGTAATATGTTTTGTGTCATGTGAACTGATGGCAGCAACGCGTACAATCAGCTCTAAATATAGCAGCTGAACATTTAATGATTAATTTAATAGACATTGGCGAAGCGTCGCAATATGCGATTAATTGAGACGAAATGCTGTTCTTTCGTTGGTTGAGAAACTAGGGTAAACAATAAGATACGAGTAAAAAATGAAATTAGGGGATAACCATGCTTTGTTTTTCGATTTGGAGGGGTATGTTGGAGATTTTATGGTCTGGCAATCAGTTTTACGGCGACGAGTTAGCGCAGCCGTAAACTAATTCTCAGAACATAAAACACGGCCGCTCCAAATCGAAAAACAAAGCATGGTTATCCCCATTATAATGTACCTAGTGTGCTCCCTACTTTATGCAACGTCGTAGCATATCACGAACAGTGATAGTTTTAACACCAAATGAATTTGAAAAAATGTAACTCCGCCGAAGAATGTTAATGATATTTTTTCTAAGACACGTATACATGAATGCAACTCTAAAATTTATTTTAACAATTGTATTGCATTTGTATGTGTAGTTATTCATTAAATAAATGTCAACATTTCTGCAGTGGGTTCGTGTGATTTTTACAAAGGAAATGCAAACAAGAGTGTCAACATGATTTCACAGGATTTATGCCTAATTCAGGTGATTACCCATCTACAATAAAGTTTATTATGTATATTCATGTATGTGCACATTGAAATTCGTAAAGTTATAGGCTTGTACTGGCATATTGAATTTGCATTTGAGCATTTTAGTAAATTTTTCTGTGTTTTGGGCTGGTGGGGTAATATTTTTGGGAATTTGTTGAAGGGCCTGAAGTCACGTTTGTCAGTCGATTCTCTTTTCCGCTTTGGGTTGTGCATGTCAATATGGCAGAATGATTAACCGAACATTTACCGAAAATTATTTGGATTCCCCGCCGCTGGTCATTGTTTACAAAAGCGCGGAGGGTTACATACATATGTCAAGTTGTAAAAAACACAGACTGATAAAAAACGGAGATTCTATATGCTGTGATTTTTCATACTTCATATGCTGTAATTTCAATTGACCAATCAGATGCGTGCTTTCTATTTTCGGTGCATTAGAATTACGAATTATTGGACCGATTTGCGAAATGTAAATTTTGTATTCTTAGTTTGTTCATTACCAATCCATATGACTATGTTTTGGAGATTATTTCCAATATTGTTCGTTTTCGACTCAGCCTCGACCCACCGCCATGTTTTATTCGAGACATATTGGAGGTTCACATGTAATATTTATAGGTTATTTGATTTGTATGTGGATATATGCACGAGTTCCAAAGCGTGCGATATTATGAGACTTTAGTAGCGCTATATCGTTGCGTGGCGGAACGATTGGCATATATCAACATACACATCAAATAAACATATCACTCTTAATTTGTATGCGCCTAAAAATAGACAAAATATAAATTAAACACACGAATTTGATATGATTTAGAAGGAACTGTTTTGCGAGGTGAAACGTAGTTCCGGCACTGACCAATATGAACTCACGAGACATCAACATGGAACAAATATTAACGGCTTACGTTCCATTGTGTATCAATGGGAAATGAAAGTACGTATATAATAAGGGCTCATATCTTCAACATGTCTGGTGCACATAATTGCATGGTTACTATGTATGTCTAGCGATTATTCAATCATTATCTGAGTATTCTAAATGTGAGGGTCACACAGGGATTTCAATTTTACATACATATTAACAAGACTATGCGGATTTACTATCACAACCGCTACGGCCAAAGTAAGTTTGCATTGCTCGTGTGTCAGCTGTGCGGGCACATGTACACACACCAATATGATCATTTCTCAATAACATAAGTATTATGTGCCCGTTCGTCAATACGAATGTGTCCGTCTGTAACTTTGTGTGTAATGTACACATCAAATAATGTATTCTACTTTCCTAGAGCATTCAATTCATTGGATTATTTTGCACATGAGCTACGCATTACAAATGCATACATAGTAAATACGTTGTACATATTTTATCATACTGAATAGAAATTAAAATTTGGTTTACATTTCATTATATACTTGGCATATTCTTACTTTACTAACATATTTATTGCGTTTATAATGAGTGTCGTTCTTCAGCTTGCATCACGTATTTTAACAGAATATACACAATTAATAAGATACATGTTCATCAACTACATGGCAATCGGTGACAACACGGTGATCTACACTGGTTACAAAAACACACAATATATATATATTGCTAAAGTGAGGCACAAGTACATGTATATCTTCATCACACATACAAAGTGTAAACTGGAGATGTAGGCGCCACAGATAAGAGTGTCTTGTTTATCACAATCAACTGACGTCATGTTTGACATCATTATTTCCAGTGGAGCTTTCATTAAATCCACCCTAACGTTTTTCTGGATGTTGATGGTATATGTTGCAAGAAAAATGTTAATACATGTATGCAATTATTATGGTCATACGAATAAAAAGTAAATGAACAACTATGGTGAATAATTGCGAATCGATTTGTTCTTGTTCTGGACGCGCTTGAGATAATTGTCTACGGTGACTGTATAAAGGCTTTACGAAGATGTATGTTAAATGACCAATTGGAAGCAGCAGAACTAAGATACTCTATTATTGCGATGTTAATAAATCTACAACGCCATTAGACGGTAGGTGAATGCAAATCTACTTTATATTTGACCCCATGCAGTTAGTTCTGAAAACATGCTGTCCAATACCCGAAGAACGAAATTTACATCTACCTCTATAAACTACAAAACCTAACATAGTGTGCCTTTCATTGAGGCTAAAATATCAAATAAACTGTAAGATTCAATTACGTTACTATTTGAATACATCACCTTGTTTCACGATATGATTGTGTACCATGACTACTCACAAGCTTGTATTTTTACACCATAATTATTATGGCGGGTCACATACATTTATACATCTATGAACATTATTTACAAAGGGAATGGCATGCACAACCAAATAATGAATCAGATATAAAAAATAGAAAAGATATGTCCATATGGTGTTGCATTTAAGTATGTACAATGATTGCTCAATATGTACTTGTCTGAACACTATTCATAATTATGCCGTGCGGCGATTGTATCTGAAGCTCAATTCAGCACCACTGTTGCAGTAGTCCGAATCATTCACCATGTTTATGTCTGTAACCATTGCATCGCAATCGTCTTTATCTTTATTAAGGTTACCACTTTCCAGAAACTGACATATGCTACTACGTACCTGCTCCACGTCGTACCATATGATGTGATCAGTACCATCGCAAAACTCGCATCCATGACGTTCTGGTACACGTTTAGCAAATGTAGGATATATATATATATGCATTTAACAATACACTCATTAGCTTGTGAAGTATGTTATGTGATGTGTTTAAATGATGATGAATTTATGCCGTTGCTGTATGTGCGACTTGGAGATAAAATCATTAGAAATCCTTGCGTTGAAATAGACAGACGCGTGGACATAAACAAGAACTTTGATTTGCGAAAAAGGCGGAGCTCGGATTGCACTATGTAACCCTCACTCTTAATAATCGTATGATGCATATGATAAAGCATGATACAACGTGCTTTCTATTATTAGAATGGTGTTTATTATATGCAGTACTGATAATGTCATACATAAATTTATGTTTCATAGAAAATGACAAGTTAAAAAAGAGTGTTCCTAGAAAAACCTCAATTTGTGAAAATGTCTACTCGGCTTGTGTTTTTAAGAATTGGATTCTTAAACTCAGCAGATATGTTTACATTAGAACAACCATCAAATCCCGTGTGCCAGAAAGTGTATGTACAATGCATACATTTAATATTTGTATATCATGTACTACAACAGCCAATGAATTAAATGCACTATAAATGTAGTATAAATTATTTGTTGTGTAGAATATACATGAAGGTATAAACGGACACACTCGTATAGATGAATTGTACATATTAATTACCGTTTGTAATTAAGAAATAACCATAATAATGTGTGTGCATGTGCCCACAAAGCAGAGATATGAGAAATGCACACTTACTTGGCCGTTATGACAGTACATCCGCATTGTCTTGCTCATCTGTATGAAAAATTGAAATACTCAGTTCTCTATCTCACTGCATCGAATAATCGATGAATAATCATATAAGTATGTGCACCACAAACGCCGCAGTCAAATTTAAAGATAGCATTCAATCTGTGACGAGTTTCATAACTTTCGCAAAATAAATTGTGATTTGCGAAAACGCCATAACTCGGCTTACTTTCCTGTAAGAACCTCATTTGGTGCCAAATTCCTCTAGTATTAATCACAATATATTCAATTCATATTATCCTTACTTGAATATGTGACATACATAGGAAACACTGAAACATTTGGATCGAAATAATAAATGTTTCGCATGATCAAACGTTCTGGAATAGGCATTCGACGGACATAATTGTAATCCCTATGTGACCCTCACACTTCGTATGGCAATATGATAATGAATTACGCAATTTGTATTGCTAAGAATGGTGTTTATTATATACACTACAGTGATATAACTACTTCTATAAACTGCATACGTATACATGTATTTCTGTTTTGTCGAATATAATAAGTTAAAAATTAGGGACCCTAGAAAACCCTCAAATTGTGAAATATCTGCTAGGTTTGTGTTTTCACGAAATGTATTTTTGTATTAAGAAGTCATTTTGACATTCAGAACAACCGACAAATCTCGCACAAATTGCACAAATCATATGCCAATTATGTTTATATTATATTGCATAACCACGTGCATTAATAAGGACACATGTTTTATTAATTTGATGCATAATTTGCATATTCATGACTCGGGAATATACCCAATCAAATCACAATCGTATTTGTCATTATATAAATACATATTCACATTTATGACTATAGAAATACATAACTTAATCTCCTATCATGCAATACTTTTATATTTGAGCATAGTGCTGATGAAACTATGATGCGACGCAGTATCTTATTAGCATAACAATACATTATATGAGTTTATCAATGAATCAGTTCTTTTTGCAATAAAGTATAAATACACAAACACAGCATAACCGTTCCAGACATTAAATTGCTATGAAAAGTACGCGCTTATGAATATTTTTAAAAGCGATGTGTGAAAATAAGCATGTTTTTAATTATGTTAATGCCTAATTTGCATATTCATCACTCGGGGATGCATTCAATCAAATTGAAAATATATTTATCATGATCATTGACCATGAAAACATATATCTAGACATACTGCACACATTCGTAATATATTTTGTAGCAGGCGTATTTACAAAATGAATATTTCCAAACATGGTGGCCTATATTACCAATTTACATAAAAGACTAAAATTAATGGCATGTGATGTTTATTTTAGATGTCAATCATTTGTAATGTGATTAAATATATCCCGGGAACCAATAAAACCATTGTTTCACATATGTTATGCGTGTGGTGAATGGTGTGTTCTTTTTGAACCAGTAGTCGATATGGGTAAAAAGTGATAAACTCATTTTGTGGATCCCTATGCAACCTTCAATTTGATAAAAATTTACAAAACGCACAACAATGTCATATTGTATGTCTATGTCAAACAATGTTGTTATTAATTTTGAGAAAATTACAAATTATGTCCGAAATCAACGTGTGTTTCTCTTGTCCGGATAATGACTGAAAGAAATGGGGGTCCCCTAAAAGATCCTCGATTTGTTAAAATACTGCCAGGTTTGTATTTTTAAGAAATGGATTTTTCAACTCAGCAGACATTTTTACATTGGAAACCACCATCAGAACCCATGTGCCAAAAATGATAAATAATGTTGCTCTGGAACTACATGTACTAGGCTATAATTAATTTTTAATAGTAACATAATTAAGACACACAATGTGGTTTTGTACCTAAGAAGAAGTGCGACTTTTCAGGAAGTATCTCATATGATGAATACTTAGCCAATAATCATGTCACGGTAATATTCATACACTTTTCTACTATTTCATACATGTACGAATGTCATTCCAAAATGCATATTTTTTGTATTAATTCGTCCCCACGAAATAAAAATTTGTTCCCTGAATTTAACAATTCGTTCCCTCGAATTAACAATTTGTTCCCACGATATAACAATTCGTTCCCTCGAATTAACAATTCGTTCGCACGATATAACAATTCGTTCCCTCGAATTAACAATTCGTTCCCACGATATAACAATTCGTTCCCTCGAATTAATAATTCGTTCCCACGAATTACAAATCGTTCCCTCCATTTAATAATTCGTTCCCTCGAATTAATAATTCGTTCTACCAATGTAGATCTGAGTACTCAATCAGCTGACGCCGTTCCTCTAGAGACGATGCCTCACGGTGGCCATGGACATATTTCTGAGCCAGACTCCAATGCAGATATGAGTACTCAATCAGCTGACGCCGTTCCGATGCCTCATGGTGGCCAAGTAGATATTTCTGCGCCTGACACCAATGTAGATATAAGTACTCAATCAACTGACGCCGTTCCTAAAGAGACGATGCTTCACGGTGGCCATGAATATATCTATGAGTGAGTAACAAAAACTATTCCATATTATACGACATACATGGTTAATTCCGTATATTCAAATGACTCCAAGTCCAAATAATTTACAATATTCCGATCATGTTGATTGGTTTATTGGTCGCCAGTGGCCACATCCCGGCAAATGGCACGAGTTCATACATTAATTGTACCAGAAGAGTTAAGTTGGCATTTGGACATTTTGAATGAAATTAAAATGTAAAACAAAACACAGTATTGCGAAGATAGTATATACATGTTTTCACTTTCCAATTGTTTTGATCTTGCCGCTGAGGATCGCGCACTATCTCATCATGCATGCGAACGAACCGCACTCTAAGTAATGCTTATGCCACGCTACTTTCGTGGTATCGTACTACTCTGCTTTATTTATGAAGGCCTATCGAGGTGACAAATACGCAAGCAGTGAGTATTCCGGCACCAACTGCCGATTTGGAATTGGGATGGGATTGCCGTATGAATAAACATCAAGGATCTAACAATTAAAGTAAAAGTCGCATTATATTTACTGAAGGTCTATCGTCCAGCATAATTAGACTTATTATTACCAAAATGAGTTCTCCCAGAATGTCGTTTATATCTATATTATTCCACGTTACTATAATTGTATCATAAGACTGTTTTGTTTATGAAGGGTGTTCGAGCAGGTCGACACACAAGGGGACCAGCTCTCTTCGAGTAGACCCAACACGCAGACGGTGAGTATGCCGGCACGATCGGACGATTGGGAATTCAACAAATTACTGTTGGATGTTGCAACGGATATAGACGCCAATGGAGGATTGCAAGACATGAAAGATATGCTCCGAGGTATGGGACCAGTCTTAAAATAGGTTCTCTAACTTCGACAATCACGAGTACCGTCCCTTTTAACTACTTCCGGTGGTATCATCGGCGTTATTGGCTGATTTGATCGGTCTTACGTCACGTTGTTACTTTAAACTACACAACATGTACGTTAACCTAACAAATTCGGCCAATTCTGACATCAAGTATTCTCTCGGAAGTTGTTCTAAGGAACGATACTCGCGACCTTTCAAGGTCGGTAACCTATTGTTAATACTGGTTTAATTGGCAATGGTTCGCCCAAGGATCCAAAGATGAACCTTCGACTGAAAAATGTACATCGCAACATTGGCAACACTAGGATATGGTGACTTCTTACATAGTAACATAATTAAGACACGCCATGTGGTTTAGAACATGTGCGACATTTCATGAAATCTATTTACAAACACTGTGACATTTCTGTACATGACGTCAAAATTTCGTCATCTTTCGACGTATTTTACTCAAACTATCGTAATTTTATTGTAAATATTTTGTTCATGACATATCGCACTTGTTCTTAGCTACAACATCGCATGGCGTGTCTCATATGAGGAATAATTGGCCTATGCTCATGTGATGATAATATTCATACACTTTTCTACTATTTCATACATGTACGAATATCATTACAAAATGTCAGAATTATACGGAGCACCGAAGGGAAATGGATTTTATTTTATTATTTCGTTCCCACGAAATAACAATTCGTTCCCTCAATTTAACAATTCGTTACCTCGAATTAACAATTCGTTTCCACGATATAATACATGTAATTCGTTCACTCGAATTAACAATTCGTTCCCACGATATAACAATTCGTTCAGCCGAATTAACAATTCTTTCCCTCGAAATTACAATTCGTTCCCTCAATTTAACAATTAGTTCCCTCGAATTAACAGATCGTTCCCACGATATAACAATTCGCTCCCACGAATTAACATTTCGTTCCCGTGGGAACGAATTGTTATTTCGTGGGAACGAATTGTTAAATTGAGGGAATGAATTTTTAATTTGTGGGAACGAATTGTTTATTCGCGGGAACGAATTGTTAATTTGAGGGAACGAATTACTATTTCGTGGGAATTAATTAATAAAAAAAGCATTATACGTCCCCTGCGGGGTTCCCTAGAATCATCATAGATGATCCACAGAACAGTATTGTGGAATTTCTATGTTGGACGTTTTATATCTCATTGTATAATTATATAGAGAATAGTAGGTTAGTGCCGTGAATGGGAAAACTATCTGGCAAGTCTTAGGAAACGCAATTGGCGAGGCTCTGCCGAGCCCATCCCGTTTCCGTGACGCGTCAGATATGTTTTCGCATACACGGCACTGCCTACTATTCTATTTATCCCGTCGTAACTTTAACATGCAAAAAAATAACCCCAGCAGCATCTTCAAAATCTGAGAATCGAACCGCACATATTCATACGAAGTGATTAGGTCGCATTGACAGGATATCAAAAAATGTTCCACAGCACCGTGTGTCATGGCACATACGCACTGTGTTGACGGGATAAACATGTATATTATTTCATTTTATCAAAATGTTTTCAGATTAATTATTCAAAATGTATTTAGAATCAGGTGTTGATCAACAATACGGTATTGTGTAGAACGATTCTGTTTAATTTTATCGTTATATAGTATTCAAAATGTGTTGAGAAACACCAGCTGACCTTCAGAACGATAGTGTGTAATTTCTGTGTTGTACATTTTTATTTAATTTTACAACTTATATAATTTTACTTTTAATTATATTTTACAGGTAATGAAGGCATTGGGTTGAAAGTATTGGAAGAAACGAAGACCGCCCTGGAAGTATTCACTGTCCTGAGACAGCGGATGTACATTCACAGATACAACATTGTGTACTTACAAGCTCTCATACGACTACTAAATAGACCAGAACTCGATCGACTTGCTATTGAGTTTTCTCGTAAAATGGGAAATGTCGTTTATGTCTTTCCTGCGTCTGAGAAACCACGTGAGTATGCGATATTGTTCTCAAGAATTGTGTATACTCCAAACGATGACATTTTTTAATTCACAAAGAAAATGCTGATGTCTTTTACACAGCTACGAGTATCATTTTCAGATTCTATGTGGATTATTTCCCTACTCATCGGTTCATTGTATAATGTAATATAACTTACGTCTTGTGTCTTACACGAACGATAATTTAATATGATAGGCATTAAACAAGTTTACTGATTGCATCAGAAACTGGGCTATGAAATAAGCTTAATAAAGATCATATTAAATGAATGTAAAAATATTAGATTATGTTTGTTGTATTATCACAGCATATGCATTGATACTGTCCTGATCCCTCCATGATTTTTAAGGACAAGACAATGATCAATTTAGGTTATACCATGTGATCTGAGTAACCAATTAAACGCGGGCCAGTCCATCATACATGCACTGGGTCTCAGATATGCGTAAAAATACGTAAACAATATGAAATGTATATCGTACTGAACAATAATATAGTTTATTTTCGTGATTCTACACAGTCAATATGGTGTCGTATTGCCCGTCAGAATCTATATTGACCCGAGGTGCCACCGAGGGGGAATATAGCTTCCGACGGGCAATATGTTTTAGTTATAGATCACAGACGGAATTTGTAATGAATTAGTTGTGTCACGAAATGGTGGTTTCATACCTGATCAAGTCGACTCGTCCCAATGTTCGCCCCAAATTCCATCAAGTATCCACTGATGATCAAAGATGTTAATGGACTAATGTCTATTGGTTTATTTTGAAGTCAGATTGTCTGCCATCCATACAATTAAATGTGTTTTAGTCGCCTAAATTCACAAAATAGGCGATATTATAGATCATTGTCAATCCACATGTTTAAAAATAAAATCCGAATCTCACAGACGCTTATAAAACTTAGAGCAAGTACTTGTCAGCTATCGGCAATGATCTGGACATGTCGGAACGCCACATGGTACTGAGAAGGTGTCACGTTGATCTATGACTTTAATTGTTAAACCAACTGTCAGCAGCAGAATAAAATTCATTGGTGGCCGATTAGCTCAGAAGGTAGAGCGTCGGATTATGGATCGGGATGGGGACTTAAATAGTCGGTCCCGACATGCAAAGTCAGCGAGCCAGTGCCGTCGTTAAGTCAAAGCATTTACATTTATGGAAAATGCATACCAGAGCTAAATCTCATCGAAGACGGATCAACTGATAAATAGGTAGACAATCGTGCTATTTAAAGATTTAGTTACACCGTGGCATGTTAGGACATAATTGTAGACATAACACCCGTGTTGTCTGACGTGGAAATGCCGACGCAGACAGGGAAAGTTTAGCCACAATTAGCAGCCTGGGCCGCGGTTATCTTTTGAGGTTCAAGTGTGTCCAGGGTTAAAGTAGTCTCGGGGTAATAGACACGGGACAGGTTTATGCTGCTTGCAGGCACTTGTAGTACAGGCATAGTAGGTTGACTTCAGGTCAGCCTGCTATAGTATTCTGACCTTGTCATCAGGCAGTGCGCATTGCGTTCTCATGTATAATCGGTCAAGTTTCCAAGCTAAGTCTCAGACTGCCGAAGTAACATTGCTCTCAAGGCATTGCTAAAGATTACGGTGTTGTGACTAGGGTGACTCGATCAGTGGTTAAGGTTGGCAGATAGCGTTCTGCTCGGAGCAGGTGCTTCGCATCACCGTGTACCCAAGATTTAGGGTACATAATCACATAGGGCTAAGTGTGCCAGTGGAGGTTAGACCCATGCCGTTTGTTTTACATTCCTTATATCGTTCATACATGTAGTTGATCCTTACTGAATTGATGTCCTGAATATATTGTTCTCAAACCAATCATTGTAATAATCATTTGCATACATAATTGGTCTAATCCACAGGCAAGGTAGCCAAAAGGAAAATTGTATATTATTTGGCACTAACTGCTTGGTGACACAGTGCTTCGGGGTCACCAGTTTTCAACCCAATATTCTTGTAACTCAGTGATCGAGGTCTGTGATTTGGACAGGCGTCCCCGTTACAAGGCAGGCAGTAGGGTTTTATATTAGAGAGCTCTGTTGTGCTCTACACTGTATAGTGAGGTATCGTGTGCCAGATAGACAGGTATTCAACAGTAGCCCGGTGCACGTTACAGTTTATTTAAATGTCAATATGTGATCTGTAACTAAATTATTGTTTACACTGCCCATTCGTGAAGCTCCACCCCTAAGCCTGAATTCGAATCGCTATACTAGTATGTGATTGGCGGTGTGACACGTAGTGAGCGCGTGTGTGGGCGTTAATGTTAATGTTTTGTGTCATGTGAACTGATGGCAGCAACGCGTACAATCAGCTCTAAATATAGCGGCTGAACATTTAATTATTAATTTAATGGACATTGGCGAAGCGTCGCATATGCGATTAATTGAGACGAAATGCTGTTCTTTCGTTGGTCGAGAAACTAGGGTAAACAATAAGAAACGAGGAAAAAATGAAATTAGGGGATAACCATGCTTTGTTTTTCGATTTGCAGGGGTATGTTGGAGATGTTATGGTCTGTCAATCAGTTTTACAGCGACGCGTTAGCGGAGCCGTAATACTGATTCTCAGACCATAAAACACATACTGCTCCAAATTGAAAAACAAAGCATGGTTATCCCCATTATAATGTACCTAGTGTGCTCCCTACTTTCTGCAACGTCGTAGCATATCACGAACAGTGATATTTTTCAATACGTCATCAGGTTATTGTCGTCGTCGATAACCGCCTCACACCAACTTAATTTGAAAAAATGTAACTCTGCCGAAGAATATGAACGAGACTTTTTCAGTTAATTGTTTTTATTCATTAAAGAAATGTCAACATTTCTGCAGTGGGTTCGTGTGATTTTTAGAAAGGAAATGCAAACACGAGTGTCAACATGATTTCACAGGATTTATGCCTAATTCAGGTGATTACCCATCTACAATAAAGTTTATTATGTATATTCATGTATGTGCACATTGAAATTCGTAAAGTTATCGGCTGATACTGGCATATTGAATTTGCATTTGAGCATTTTAGTAAATTCTTCTGTGTTTTGGGCTGGTGGGGTAATATTTTTGGGAATTTGTTGAAGGGCCATCCCGCTGAAGTCACGTTTGTCAGTCGATTCTTTTTTCGGCTTTGGGTTGTGCATGTCAATATGGCAGAATAATTAACCGAACATTTACCGAAAATTATTTGGATTCCCCGCCGCTGGTCATTGTTTATAAAAGCGCGGAGGGTTACATAAATATGTCAAGTTGTAAAACACAGACTGATAAAACGGAGATTTTATATGCTGTGATTTTTTTTTTTCATACTTCCATATGCTGTAATTTCAATTGACCAATCAGATGCGTGCTTTCTATTTTCGGTGCATTAGAATTGCGAATTATTGGACCGATTTGCAAAATGTAACTTTTGTATTCTTAGTTTGTTCATTACCAATCCATATGACTATGTTTTGGAGGTGATTTCCAATTTTGTTCGTTTTCGACTCAGCCTCGACCCGCCGCCATGTTTTATTCGAGACATAATTATTGGAGGTTCACAGTTAATATTTATAGGTTATTTGATTTGTATGTGGATATATGCACGAGTTCTGAAGCGTGCGATATTATGCGACTTTAGGAGCGCAATATCGTTGCGCGGCGGAACGATTGGCATATATCAACATACATATCAAATAACCTTTTTATTATATACGCATATCACTCTTAATTTATATGCACCTAAAAATATACAAAATATAAATGAAACACACGAATTTGTTATGATTTAGAAGGAACTATTTAGCGAGGTGAAACGTAGTTCCGGCACTGACTTATATGAACTCACGAGACATCAATATTGAAAAAATATTGACGGCTTACGTTCCATTGTGTTTCATTGGGAAATGAAAATACGTATATAATAAGGGCTCATATTACCCGTCAAGATGACCAATCCAAACGCTAGAATCCTATATGCGGTATGAAAATATACGTTATTGTAATTCTACATAGTCAATATGGTGTCAAGTGCTTTGGTGCATGTTTAACGTCATAGAAATATGGCCAAACACAACACGACGCCATGACGTTACAAATATTACCTGACGTCATCCAGACATAAACGAGTAGCAGTTCATTAATAACTTGGCAATTTCTGGACTGATTGTCAAAATCTAACTAACGTTTTCTTTGTTAGGTCATTACCAATGTGTTTTCCAAAATTGTTGGTTTTCGATTCAACCTCGACCCGCCGGCAGTATTTCATTTGAGCCATATTGACGGGCTGGACAGATAATTATGGGCTCATATTACCCGTCAAGCTGACCAATCAAAACGCGAGAAATTCATCTGCGGTATGACCAATAGCGTTGTGTATACATTACAAGTCATGGTCAACATATCCATGTAATCGTCGAACACTACTACCAGATGAATGTGCATGTGTGGTATAGCGTTAGTTTGTTTCAGAACAGGAATACGTTTGGTTGATATAGGCCATTTGAAGTGCCTGAACAAAGACATACAGAATATCCGAGATCTGATATGAAACACTGGCAGTGAAACACTTGTTTGCGCCATCAATTAACTTTTATTTTGAACATTCGCAGCAAGTTAATATATTTAAGAAATTAATTTATACGTTTCTGCTCATGTCAGTGCAATAGCATGATATTCTATTTATGAGGCAACAATTTTATGCTACAGGATGAGCATGTGAAAAAAAACGTGGACTTGATTACGTTGCATCATTACACTGACTTAGCGTAATTTTCATAGAACGCCTATATCCTCGTGAACAGTTACAGGCGTTCTATAATTGCAATGGGTCCATGGGCCGAATGGGGTTCGCTGCGGAAAACTTCGTAAAATGAAAGTGTGCAAATACCAATAAGCTATATGTTCGTTCAATATTGAAGCATGCTAACACCTGTAAATATTTGATAGGTTATATTAAAATAATAATACGCATGTAATTCGCAAACAAGTACCTTCCCAATTAAAATTGGCTTAAATAGATCATCCCGTATGGAGCCTCATTTAGAACGTCTCGTAGCCATATAGTAAATATTTGAACCTTTTTAATAAAAGCCATAGTGTCATGTGTCCAATTTATTGGACACAGGACACTTTTTTAGTGTAATATACCAACCAATAACACATTTAAGCTTAACAAGTAAGCTATTTATTGTAAAATGCGATTTTATTTACATGTGTGACGTCATTCCATATTCCGTGTTAATTATAGTTACGCTATAAAAAGTAATTCCGAAAATCTTGTAAAAGGCAGATACGTTTGCTATATCCAGCATTCAATCAACTAATAACATATATGTATAATACAACGAAGTGAGTTTTGTCATTATCTATTTGTTGGTTGCTTTATTTATTTTACCTGCAAAACGCGTAATAATACAATGATTGGTCATATTGCCGACACGAAACTGTTCGCTTCAGCCTATATAATTCAGGTAGGAATTATTTCTTTATTACTGTTGACCAATATTTGAATCGTGCTGACTTCGACAGCACTTTTAACAATCATTAATGTGTCAAAAAATCACACACTTTATTGAACAGTGTTGCCTGTGTTCTGAACATGTGCAGAGTCATTGGTTTTCGCGACCAAGTTTGTTTCCACAATTGTTGTTTAAATTATGCTGTATCTCGGACTCTGTGTGTTTGTGGCATCTCGATACTTGTAGATTCACTTTGAATATATGTTTTCAGTCCAACAATTCAATAAAAAAAATCTATTTTTTCAACTCCCATTGACATTGTTAATGTCATTATTGTCTATTTAGGCTTTTAGCCACTTTAAAAAAAAAGACACAACTTTCACCCTCCTCCACACACACACACCACCTGCGTCCTCTGCCCCCCCCCCCACACCCTCCTCTTTTTGCTGTCATTTATTTATTGGAAAGTCCTCTTGAGGCCAGTACTATTGGACCTATTATAGTATTAGTACTGTCATTTCGGCTAATTCTGCGCATCGGCTAATGCGCCATTCATGTCAAATTTAGTCTTTAGCACATCACAATAAAATATGTGCTTCACGTTTAATAACAATTTTCCTATGCTGATCCAGTATGCTGTTCGTCATTTTGTTTACAGTACACTATCATATGTGACGTTGCAAACACGCATGTGATGTCATACATCACACAATTTACGTCACTTACACAGGCGTCTTTGAACTGCGTTAACTATTCAGGAAGTTTTGACTGAATATGGGAAAGTTAATGACTTATCAATTTGTTTGGAAAGCCTTAGGTGCGCAGAATTAGCCGACACCATTGTATTCAAGAAAATACCTACTTGGTGGGGATGAGATAATTATTTGCTTCATTGGGGTGACCTCACGAAATATGGGCGGGGGTGGAGACTGTATGTTTGTTGTGATCACAATCGTGTCTGTTAATTCTGCTAACCTACTAATAATTTTCCCAAAAATGTCCATATTCAGTCTAAATTCCCTTCACATTCAAGGCAGTTCTTAGCCGAGATAATCACGGCTAAATAGATGGCTTTTACTATTGCATCCGTCGTCTGTTTTCTATATCCGCCTAGTGGAGACCCAGCCAAATTTGGTCAAACTAACAGTCCATTTTGTCCTTGAGTTTTGCGAATAATACTGGAATAAAATGATAATCAATGTCGGTATACATTTGTATTTGCATGTGTATTATTGGTTTATGAAGCTTTTTTAACAGGGCTGTTGTTGATCTATTAATTTAGTAAACAGGACCACTAATCATTTTGACCATGTTCCGAATAACTTTCTACCAAAATATCGGAATGGGTTAAAATTGTGTCTTAGTATACCGTTAATCAGCTGGTTTATTCCAAAATCAACATCATTTATTCTGACATAAACTGGGCAAAACATTACGTGAATTGTGCATTAGCCGGTGCGCAGAATTAGCCGAAATTACATTTTTTATATGCAGATCAGAATGCCAGTTTTCAATGGTTTGATACATGTACATTTATGTATGTCTCATTATTATTGAACCATGTTATTGTAGTTGCGAACAATAACTCTTGCAATCTACTCATGTACCGTCTGTAGCAGAGTTACGATTCCATTCATACATGTAGGCTTCCTCTACATAATAGCTAATTAGATCTGATTTACACTTTAGTTATTAATTGTGACATAATTTGTATGTTTTCCATCTGAACAAAATATTATAAAAGTAATACATATGAATCACGATTTGCCTGGTTTGGCCCTCAGATACGTTTTTATCTTTGGCTCTTTCTGTTACCTGGGAGTTGAATTGGGATATTGCCCATTATGAAAGTAGTAAGATTATTACTGATCCTACTGCTTTTGGGAGGGGGCCAGGTGATTCTGGTGTGGCGAGGACCTGGCATCAGATCAGAATCATCCTGAGTTCAGGGCTGAATATATAGTTCTTTTATTGTAAATATTAATTTCTGATTTTAGGATTTTCCCCCCATTTGTACATGTACTTGAACATGTACATGTACTTGTACATGCAATATATGGGATTTAGTACTAAACTCATTGACCCGGCCTTAAATGACCTTAGCTGCTGATAGGCCGTTAAACCCCAACAAACAAACAAATCATACATGTAGGCTTCCTCTACAGAATAGCTTATCAGATCTGATGTACACTTAAGTTGTTAATTGTAACCTAATTTGTATATTATCCATCTGAAAAAAAACTATTTTAAAAGAAATACAAAACTTTACGTGGGTGGTGGTCGGGCGAACGAGACGGCGTGAATTAACGGTAGTGGTTCCTCCATATAGGAATCAATATTTCCCTGGTTTGACCCTCCGGTACATTTTTATATTTGGCTCTTTTGTTACCTGGGAGTTGAATTTGGTTATTGCCCATTATAAAAGTAGTAATATTATTACTGATCCTACTGTTTTTGGGAGGGGCAAAGTGATTCTGGCAAGGCGAGGACCTGGCATCAGATCAAGATTATTCTGATTTCAGGGCTGAATATATAGTTTTGTTATTGTAAATATTCAGTTCTGATTTTGGGATTCCCCTCCCCCCCCCCCATTTGTACATGTACTTGAAAATGTAGATGTACTTGTACAGGTAATATATGGGATTTAGTACTAAACCCATTGACCCGGCCTTAAATGACCTTAGCTGTTGATAGGCCGCTAAACCCCAACAAACAAACAAAACAAAACTTTACATGTTCAATTTGGCTACAGTTGACTGGGTCATTTGTTGATTTCAGCTTAAATTTACTTTATCAGGTCATTTACATAATTATCTGCATATGTAAGTTTTTGTCATATTTACTGGAATATGTTATTTTCATAATGTTAACAATAATTTTAATCAAAACTATATAAAATATTTCACAATTAAACATAGTCCGACATGCCAGGTTATAATATTGGAAAACGTATTTGCTTTGTTCATCCTTTAGATATACCATTTTTCGGGCAAAATAAACATTCATTCACGATTACCCGACATATTAATTTGCATTATTTTTTTTATATATGAAACGTGAATTTCGTCACGGATATCAGGGGCGATAGCCGCGTTTCCATAAAAGGTTAATGGAAACTATATTCTCTCTACTTAGTTTTGTTTTATGTGCAATGATCGTACTTTATAATGTGTCGATAAAAATATTTGTTCGGGAGACACATTGAATTGGTATAGATAATTTAAAAATGTCCCGTCTCATTTGCATATCAAAATAGCCTGATACCACCGCGAGTCACTATCAGTAAAATAAAGATTACTAAATGATTATATCTGCATAGTGGGCCGGCACTCGTATTTTTTAAAACTGGCGGAATACATGTACCGTAGTTACACAAGCATACACTTATTTAATTATTATAAACAAAATGTTATGCCTACTAGATGGGACCACAGGTTGAAGTAACGGACCGAGGTTTATAAATACATTAAATATGCCTAAAAGCATCCGTAAACGGAAAAGAAGCTAAACAAAGTTGTGTTACTCTATGACACACATATATATGTATACCTCGGTCCATTACTTCAACCTGTGGATGGGACCCCGACTTTAACTGCTACATGTAATTTGCGAATCAGATCTCTTATTCACTATTCTGCAGAGGAAGACTATGAATGGAAACGTAAATCTGCTACGGACTGTACGGTTGCAGATTTAAAGAGTTACTGTTCACAACTATGAACAATGTGGCTTACTTGCTTACCACATTTATCCAAGTGTTGTGAGTTTGATGCCCGGGTGGGATGTAGATCTCTAAGCACTGTTTCATGTTGGTAAGTTGCGGAGTCATTTGCTGAGAAATAGTTAATACTGGTAAGAAATTCAATAAAAGGCTAACCATGTACATACTAGTGTTTGATTGTTTGTTTCAGGGAAGCCGTCTACAGATCTTAGCCATCTGGATTATTCGTCGAGCCTCTTCCACTTCACCCTGCAGTCGAGGCAGACACCAGCAGGGCTATTGAGATATTATATAAGCGGTCCCAGTAGAAGCAGATAAGGTGGAAATTGGTTCTCATCCCAGAAATGGGAACTGATCCAGTTCTTGACCTACACCAAGCAGCATATAGTGTTGCCATGGCAGACTGTCATCTTAAGATCAGCGACTGTCATCTGAAAATATAACGTTCAAGGAACTGCGTGAGAAAGACCAGTTCAGTAACAACAAATTAACCATTTAACCGGAGTACCATCCATGCCAGCGGCAGTGTTTGTGTGGTTCTTAACTCTGATTTCTACTCTAATCAACCTGTAGAAAGGATGTGTCGAGAAGACATGTTACTCCTTGTGTTGATGGAATTGAGAATGAATCTTTTTCAAACAAATCCGACTCGTGCAGTTTTAAGATTTGTGATTGTGTTTTTCAATCGGTGACTCATTCTTGTGGTGAACAGAATTACATCTGTACATTTCTGATTATGTGACACTCGAAGGACTAGATATTGAAATGGTCAGAAATATATTTACTATGCTTTTACACATATGTGGCATAGACCACAGGTTGAAGTAACGGACCATGGCCTATAAATATATTAACTATACATAAAAGCATCAATAAGTGAGAACAAAATAAGCTAAACAAAATGTATTTACTCTATGTGTGATATAAGGGAGTAAATAATTTGTTTAGCCTATTTGCTTTCACTTATTGATGCTTTTAGGTATATTTAATATATTTATAAGTCTTGGTCCGTTACTTTAGCCGGTGGCTGTGACTGGAGAATGCGGTTTATGGGATTTTTGACCAGTGTAGCTCCTGATCAAATAGTACACTCCTGTAGACTGATAATGATATGGCTTGTTAGAAGCATGATGGAGGTTGCATTGATGCAATGGTGAACAGTGCAGATCCTGTGCGGATAGTCAGGCTGATGTGTATCCACACAGGTCGCAAATCCCATAAGCCCCATTTCTCCAGTCACAGACACATATTTGAGCAAATTTAAAAATCCTACCGTCATCATAGAGTGATTAGCAATTAAGATTTTGCATTCAATCTTTGATTTATAAATTTCCGTTTAACGTCCACAGTATATAAAGTCCGTATTTGGTTGGTTTCATATGGTTTCGGTTATCTTCGCAATAAAGGATTTTACTAGAAACATCCATAATAGACCGAAGACAAACTTTGTAGACTTTCGAAGTTAAACGAAAATTTACGAATTAATGATGTATTTGTGTGCTATTATCATGATTATAATTGAAATCAATGCCCAAACTTGTAACAAATTACATGTTTGCAATACATTTTTGACTTCGAATAAAATGGTGCAATTGTTTGATATTGGTCATTTGCAGTGTATGATGTGAGAAACAACATATTGAGGCCTTCAATCATGATTCATACCCAGGCATACAAAATGTGTCGAGGTGTATATAGTTTTTGTATTTTCGTCCATCCGTATGATTTGCATTAAAGGTTTTTGGGTACCCATCTGCAACCGTAAGTCGCATTGAGTTAAATCTCCATATACTTCTTTATCGTCATCCATATGTTTATACTGTAGCCCACCGATGTGGCTTTCCTGCACAAGGTCAAGTTACTTAAAGTTTTGAAATATTTGCGTCAAAGTTTTTAAGTACACAATGTCTCTGCAACCGCAAGTCCGGTTGACTTGAAACTATATATATACTTCTTCATGAAGTCAGGAGGTCAATATTTTCTTTCTATAGCCATGGTGGGTGCATGTGATGGGTAATTTAACAATCGCGATTCATCCTTACCGGAAATCCGACTGGATACCTGGTTTGGCCCTCATATACGTCTTTGACATTTTGTATCCGACAGTTATATCCCTTATGTGAGTATTATACCATAGCTGTTGGTAGGCAGTTAAACACCAATACACAAACATTCTATAGCCCACTCATGCGGCTTTCGTGCACACGGTGAAGGTGAAATTACTTTGAAACTTGCGTTAAATGTTTTGAAATATATGCGTTAAAGTTTTAAGTAAACACTTACTCTGCAACCGTAAGTCAGATTGAATTGAAACTTCATACATTTCTCTATCAACATCCATATTTTCATTTTATAGCTCAGGCATGCGGCTTTCATGCCCAAGGTCAAGGTCAAATTGTGTTAAATGTTTTGAAATATTTGCATTAAAGTTTTAAGTACACAATTTCTCTGTAACTGTATGTCGGATTGACTGGAAACGTCACATACTTCTTTATCAACAGACATATTTTCATTCTATATCTCACCTATGCGGCTTTCATGCCAGAGGTCAAGGCCAAATTACTTGGCGGCGGCCGGGGGTATGTGTGAGACCCTGCTCACTTGCTCTAGTCCTTAAAATAAAGAATAACATCTCTTACCATACTGATTTATTTTGGTTTTCTTCGAATACTGATTTTGTGTCCAGAGCATAACTTGAATTCCTTTTTTGTATATTTATCACTACTCTTGCCTCACTAATATTCCAGTGTTCTCCCTTTTTTTGTTCACGCATTGATTTTGTATCTTGCACATGGCGGTATTTCAAATTTGACCATATATGGTCCTGATATATATCAAATCGAAGGTATCGTGGAGACAATCACTCTAGATCTTTTTTTGTCAAAATCGGATGATACATCATACAAGATGGCTGCCGACAGGTCATTCTTTAATTATAGATTTCGTCTTCTTCTCATGTACCTTTTGACCGACGCTGGTCAGACTTTACAGTTGTGGTGCCTGGGTGAAGCATTTTCATGTTTGTTAAAATGGAGGTTGTCGCATAATCCAAGATGGCCTTCGTAGAAAATTGGGTACAATTCTTAAAAAATCATATCAACCCTTTAATTTTAGCTTAAACACATTTTATTTGTATATTAATTACAAGTTAGGCATCAATCATACTATATACAAAATTATACAAATGGGATTGAATTGAAAGCAAGCTTATATAAATCCTCTCACTGACATGTAACTTGGTATCACAGGCTGCAAGAACCAGGACATGACAAACATAATTAATACTGCCATTAGCATAAAATGGGAGTTTATTCTTGCTTTATGCTCATAGTTTCTGCTTCCTGCGATACCCAGTAAATGTATTGTAGATGACAATATGTAAATATACATGCATTAACCAACAATTTAAAAACAGGAAAGACAACTATTTCAGTTCGTTATTATAAAACAAAAATAGAGAAATAAATAGAGAAAACAAATCCACTGCAGCAGTTCGAGAAAAAAAGTATGTTCGCACACCAAGCCACCCACGCCCACATTAAGTCTTGGTTGTCGTGATGATGTACAAAAGCAGACACGATGGAACCCCTCAAAACCGGACACCCTGGAACGTCCCCAGGGCGTTGGGCATAGAGATGCATAGAGATGCTCCACTGTAAATCAGTCATATGACCACTCCAACACCTCTTTGCATGCCTTGCAATCACGAACAGACGGTAACATCAGATATAAATACAAATAACACCCACCAGAATTACCCACACAGTCATTTACAAGGTGTCCGGCTTACAGAGATTCCACCATACCATTTAAAAACGACTTGTATTCTCTATGTACATTCTTACAGCTGTAAATATTGATTCGTTAGTAGGATCGTCCAGTTGTATATTACCATAGAGTATAGTATGGAAGGTCGGTTTGACAATGTGCGTGTATATCATCTATTAGTTGGTTTCTATGTAATGCATATCTTGGACAGGAGAAAAAGTAGTGAGTGGCATCTTCAACTCGACCACAAATACAATTTGGCGATTCAACAATATTTTTGCAATATAGGTCATAGTTAAGAGCACTGCATTTCGTCCGGAATCGTGTATGTATTACTTGCATATGCCGTTGACCACTGTAATAATAACTTGGAACCTTGTCTGTGTTTTTATTTTGGTTTTAAAGCAACTAAGTGACTGAGCATTCCGTGTGTTTTCTGGCATAGAGTTCCAGTCTCGGACTGAAGAGGGAAGAAATTAATTATAATTGTTGAGATTTGTTCTGGATCGTATGGTCTGTAGGTTGTCAGCATTTCTTAAATTGTAACGAGTAATGTCTGTTTCAGGCGGAAGGATATCCACAAGATAATTAGGTGAAATGCCGTTTTTCATTTTGTAAAAAAGCGACAGTTTATGTGAATGTCGTCTATTTTCTAATGTTTCCCAGCGAATTTCAGCATATAAAAAATCGACTGAGATTAGCCGAGTTGCACCTGTAGCTATACGGGCAGCTTCAATTTGCATTTTTTCCAATCCATCTTTCTCATATTCAGTACAATTATCCCATACGACATCAGCATATTCTAACAGAGGTCTAATAAAGGAAAGTTAAATTATTTCAAGACATTTTCTATCTAGTATGTATTTTAGTTTTCTCATAATGTATATTCTACGCCATGCTTTCCCTGTTATATATTATATGTGTTGATGCCATGTTGCTTCATTGTTATTGTATATACCTAGGTGTTTGTGGCTTTCAACTTCTGAAACATTATCATTATTCATCAATATTTGGGGATGTGTTGGTCTGTTACGTTTCCGTGATACAAGTAGTGATTCTGTCTTCTTAGGGTTAAATGTTACAAGCCATTTATTATACCAATTGGTAATAGTTTTAAGATCGGATTTAATGGTCCTAGTAGCAGTTTCAGGAGTGTCTACAATAAGGTATAAGCTGGTGTCATCAGCGAAGAGGCGTATATTGGAGCTTATGTCCATAACAATATCATTTATGTATAGGAGGAATAACAATGGTCCATGTTAATTTTACATTATTATTCTTTTTATATCAAGCTTGAATTGCCACTTTGATATCAAGCGCGATAACCCTGACTCGTCAAAATGTTAATGGAAACAACTATTTATTCTGTCTATTTATCTTTTGATGTGCAATGATCATATTTTGTAACATGTCAATCAAAATATTTATTCAGGTGACACATTTAGTTGATATACATAATTGAAAAATGACCTGCCTCTTTTACAATCAAAATAGCACGATGATACAACCGCGCGTCTCTATCAGTAAACTTAAGATTACTAAGTGAATATTTATGTGTAGCGGGCACTCGTAATTTTTAAAACTGTTAGTTACACAAATATAATTATTTAATATTTAAATCCTATAAAGAACACTTTGTGCCAAACAGATGAGACCCCAACTTCAAATCATGATTTGCAACTTTGCTGAAGGATGGCTGGCACCCAGTTATTAAGTGCAAAGGCACGACACTTCTTATCAGCTCATTCACAAACACCACATCATACAAAACACTTGTCACATGGATTCCCCAGTGGGTATACAGTACAAAGTTCAGTGACATGGTGTGTAATGGGTGCAATTGCATCCCATAACATTTGGTTAGGCGTATATTTTTTTACTTTAACCTATGTTTACTGGGGGAAATAACTACCTGTATAATATATGTGAAAATTGTCGCTTTAAAACCCATTCACAATCCACACCCGCTCTGCAAGAATCTGGCTACTCTACTGCAGTGCAAAGTCGCAGAAGTATTTTTGACATACAGCCGTCTGAATTTGTACTTGTGTGTGTGTAATATTTATCAGACTTTTTCAATGCTATGGTTTCTGTTTCGATGTAATGTATGAGATTAATGAAACATAACGCAGTAAATGCTTAACAGGTTGGCAATTCGTATCCCCTCGCCGATTGGCAATAAGGGGTATAGCGTTAGTGCATGTACGTGCGTACGTACGTACGTACGCTAGTAACACCTTTCATTTTTCAATAACTCGTGAACTGCTTCACCGATTTTGATATTATTTGACCATAATGTGTGTCTAGGGATGGTGCATTGTTTAGCATACGACCCACATCCGACCGCCCAAGGTCACTGAGTACTTGTTTTCTTTTTAATTATCAAGGTTGCCAGCGAGGGGATTAGCTTCGTTTAATGATGCCAGTGAGAGGGGATCAGCTTCGTCTAATGATGCCAGGTCTTGCATTATTGTACAGTTTGCTTTAATCACCCATAAAACACATATGTCACTTCTATGGTGTGCTACATATCATCGACATCCGTCCGTTTCCTTGGAAAAGTTTCGAGAAAATCTACTGTAAAAATGACGTCACAGAATACGTCACGTCGGAAAAACAGGTTCGGAAACCACGTGATCCCATACCCTGATAACTATAACTTTACATGCTACTTGCAAAGATGTAGTTGGCCTCAATAATAATAACATACGCTCGAAACGTTGTTTTACAACATGGTCATTCATGTTATAGTTGTTCTTGTTACTTGCTGTACGTACTCTTGGTCTCTATAGACGCATCCAATGGAGTTAAACCTCATCGTGGGTTCATGGTTTATTAAGTATCGTTCATAATTTCGTTGTCGATATTTTCAGTGAGCGGATACAGACATGTCCAGGTACACGTGGAAGGAATGGATTTCATGACATGGAAGAGGACAGATATTATCGAACTGCAACAGACAATCAGCCGTCTGTTATATCTTCCCATCGGTGATGTGTTAATAGCGGGACTAGAGCCGTCGTTCTAAAGCCTGGTAGGACACATTTTGTAGTGTATGATCAATACCCAAGCTTGATGTCACATTATTATGTTTACTTTTGGGACTTGCTATACCAGCGAGGGGATTTGCTTCGAGAAGCGATGCAAATTAGTGTTATCTCATTTCATATTTAATATACCTATATGAGGTACGAAAAAATAGAAATAAGTGTCACAATTTGTCTTAGTCCTTCTCAGAAATATATCTTACGACTACTCATTTGGTCGATTTCATGAGTATCAACGGCATATATTCCTGTACTTAACTAAACTAATTATTTTCAATTCTCTTGCGCGAAAACTTGTGTAGCCTCAGCAAATAATGGGTTTATATTGTTTTCAGCCATAGAAGAAACTGAAGTGGTAGAAAATGAACAACAGCAACTACTTGTAAATGTGTACAAGCAGTTGCTCCAGACTACTAGACGACTGGAAGAACGAGAAGTCGAGTGTCTAAAACATTGCAGTGAATTGAAACGGTATAAAAGTTCAAAAGTTGAGGTGGTAGAAACTAAACAATGTCGAGAAGTTGAGTGTCTAACATTTCAAAGACGATTGGAACTGAGTCATGTGTATGCAATCTCAACCGAGTGGTATTCTGCCACTTTCAAAATAAATAATAAACATTATATCACCAATATAGACATTCCGAAGAATTTCCTCAGAATTGTGACAACTTGTCAACAAAATTCCGAATCGGAGTATTGGTCAAACTATTTTGTTGAAACTTTCCGCAATAATACGATACAATTTCTTAGTATGCTCTTTGATCAATGCATATAACATGTGACTTTTAGCTGTGTAAGACGTAGTTGGTATGCGGTGTCGGCCCAGTAGCCCATTTTATCAAAATTGCAAAGTATACTTTAGTAGCAAAGTATACTTTGAGGGAGAAATTTTCAATTTTATGATAAATTTATTAATTTTTAGCCAGGTTTTTTGAAAAAAAATCCAGGCTATTGGATTGGCGAAAGCCGGGCGGGCGGGCGGGGCGGCGGCGGGCGGGCGGGCGGCGGGCGGCGTCCACAATCAATGTTAAGTTTTCGTGTTTGAGTCCATTTCTTTGTTACTGTACCACCTAGGACCACCAAACTTTCCACAGCTTCATAATCAAGGGGTGCCCACCACATATCACTATCTAACATGTTACTTTTTTTTTAACTTCACCCATTTTTTCCGCGTAATCGACTTAGCCATTTTCAATGTTAAGTTTTCGCGTTTACAATGTTAAGTTTTCGTGTTTAAGTCCATTTCTTTCGTAACTGTACCACCTAGGACCACCAAACTTTCACAGCTTCATAATCAAGGGGTACCCACCACATATCACTATCCAACATGTTACTTTTTTTTTTAACTTCACCCATTTTTTCCGCGCAGTCGACTTAGCCATTTTCAATGTTAAGTTTTCGCGTTTACAATGTTAAGTTTTCGTGTTTAAGTCCATTTCTTTGGTACTGTACCACCTAGGGACCACCAACTTTCACAGCTTCATAACCAAGGGGTGCCTACCACATACAACTATCCAACATGTGACCATTTTTTTACCTTCACCTATTATTTCTACGTAATTGACTTAGCCATTTTCAACGTTAACTTTTTAAGTACGTCTGGTTAGAGTTTTTTGGTTAAAACTTTTTCGTTATACTATATCTCTGCAACTGCTTCGCCCATTACCTTGAAACTTCACATGGGTGTTTATCATCATCCATATTTTCATTCTAACCCCCAACCGTGCGGCCCCTGGGTGCCCAATGTCAAGGTCAAAATTACTTGAATTTTTTTGTTTTTTTGTTAAAGTTTTTTCGTGTACTATATCTCTGCAACTGCTTCACCCAATACCTTGATACTTCACATGGGTGCTTATCATCATTGTCGCACCTGCTTGCGGAAAGCGCGATCCTGTGCCCAATGTCAAGGTCAAATTACTTTGAATTTTTATGTTAAATTTTTTTCGTGTACTATATCTCTGCAACTGCTTCACCCAATACCTTGATACTTCACATGGGTGTTTATCATCATTGTCGCACCTGCTTGCGGAAAGCGCGATCCTGTGCCCAATGTCAAGGTCAAATTACTTTGAATTTTTTGTTAAAGTTTTTGTGTGTACTATATCTCTGCAACTGCTTCACCCAATACCTTCATACTTCACATGGGTGCTTATCATCATTGTCGCACCTGCTTGCGGAAAGTGCGATCCTGTGCCCAATGTCAAGGTCAAATTACTTTGAATTTTTTTGTTAAGTTTTTTCGTGTACTATATCTCTGCAACTGCTTCACCCAATACCTTGATACTTCACATGGGTGTTTATCATCATTGTCGCACCTGCTTGCGGAAAGCGCGATCCTGTGCCCAATGTCAAGGTCAAATTACTTTGAATTTTTTTGTTAAAGTTTTTTCGTGTACTATATCTCTGCAACTGCTTCACCCAATACCTTGATACTTCACATGGGTGTTTATCATCATTGTCGCACCTGCTTGCGGAAAGCGCGATCCTGTGCCCAATGTCAAGGTCAAATTACTTTGAATTTTTTTGTTAAAGTTTTTTCGTGTACTATATCTCTGCAACTGCTTCACCCAATACCTTGATACTTCACATGGGTGCTTATCATCATTGTCGCACCTGCTTGCGGAAAGCGCGATCCTGTGCCCAATGTCAAGGTCAAATTACTTTGAATGTTTTTGTTAAAGTTTTTTCGTGTACTATATCTCTGCAACTGCTTCACCCAATACCTTGATACTTCACATGGGTGTTTATCATCATTGTCGCACCTGCTTGCGGAAAGCGCGATCCTGTGCCCAATGTCAAGGTCAAATTACTTTGAATTTGTTGTTAAAGTTTTTTTGTGTACTATATCTCTGCAACTGCTTCACCCAATACCTTCATACTTCACATGGGTGCTTATCATCATTGTCGCACCTGCTTGCGGAAAGTGCGATCCTGTGCCCAATGTCAAGGTCAAATTACTTTGAATTTTTTTGTTAAAGTTTTTTCGTGTACTATATCTCTGCAACTGCTTCACCCAATACCTTCATACTTCACATGGGTGCTTATCATCATTGTCGCACCTGCTTGCGGAAAGTGCGATCCTGTGCCCAATGTCAAGGTCAAATTACTTTGAATTTTTTTGTTAAAGTTTTTTCGTGTACTATATCTCTGCAACTGCTTCACCCAATACCTGATACTTCACATGGGTGCTTATCATCATTGTCGCACCTGCTTGCGGAAAGCGCGATCCTGTGCCCAATGTCAATGTCAAATTACTTTGAATTTTTTTGTTAAAGTTTTTTCGTGTACTATATCTCTGCAACTGCTTCACCCAATACCTTGATACTTCACATGGGTGCTTATCATCATTGTCGCACCTGCTTGCGGAAAGCGCGATCCTGTGCCCAATGTCAAGGTCAAATTACTTTGAATTTTTTTTTTAAAGTTTTTTCGTGTACTATATCTCTGCAACTGCTTCACCCAATACCTTGATACTTCACATGGGTGTTTTATCATCATTGTCGCACCTGCTTGCGGAAAGCGCGATTCTGTGCCCTATGTCAAGTTCAAATTACTTTGAATTTTTTTGTTAAAGTTTTTTTTTTGTGTACTCTATCTCTGCAACTGCTTCACCAATTACCTTGATACTTCACATGGGGTTTATCATCATTGTCACACCTGCTTGTGGAAAGCGCGATATCGTCAGCATTTTGGCATACGTCCGTCCGTTCGTCCGTGTGTCCGGTTAAAGTTTTTTGGTTAAAGTTTTTCCATCTACTATATCTATTTTTTTAGTGTCCATGCCTCGCCCCAAGGCGCGACATGCAGGCCACGGCCATCTAGTGTACAAAAAGTGGGTATAATTATGTTATCCAAGTGTCTATGCTTGGAAAAAACCTGGCCTTCGTGGCTTTGCCTCGTTTCTTGTTATTATACTGAATTTATTACATTATCACAGCCATTTTGGTAATAAATTCAGTATAATAATTATGAATACTTTTAATCATCAAATATATGCAGTTGTTAGTTTTATATGAAATAATGCATTTCAGGAAAAATAAAGATTACTCCCTCAATGTATACTTTGCTAGTAAAGTATACTTTGCAATGTTGGTGAAATAGGCTACAGATCAGCATGCACACCTGTGCATTATGATCAGGGTCTGTATGATTTCTAACATGTCGTTTGTCAGCTGCGCAACAGTCTTGTTTGAACATTAATTTTGTTGCCAATATTATTTATGCAGTACGCCATCTTTTATAGCATTACGGCGTCGTGATGCTCATGCAATGACGTCATGATATCATGACGTTGCGAATAAACATAAGCATTGTGAAGTCAAAAATGGATGCCACTTAGCGTTTAGTAGAAACTAATTCCTTGATAAAGGCCTTTTGTAGAAATGTGGGTTCCTGGTTTTTGCAGAATTGTTCAATATTTTGATTCACATCTGTCTTACACTCATTTGCTTTGCCTAATATAATATAATTAATCTCATCCAAATTGTGTCTATTATAAAGCGGCTTAACCACAAAGCACCACCATGAATGTGGTTAACTCGCAATGGACCAAATTGAATTTTTTGGAGGGCGACATTTATATTTCACAAAACGGCATACCCGCAAAACACAACCATGTATGCGGTGATCTCGCTGTCGACCATTTTTGTTGTTTTTGTTTTTTGATGGCAACATATGTAATTATCACAAGATGGTCGACGCGTCATACCCGCAAGCACAGCCATGAATGCAGTGATCTCGCAGTCGACCAATTTGACATAACTAACCTAGATGGGTAAAGTTCATTTGCGGATGAAAAGAAGACAACACGTTCAACACAGTAGTTATGCGTCAATGTCATTTTAATAAATGACGTAATCGATATTATGTAATAATATTGATATTATGTAAATAATAATGCTGATGTGTCATTTTAAAAAATGACGTACTCAATATTATGTAATAATAACAATTGAATGGTGATATTATAAAACTAATTGATTTTACGTTTAATGAATTAAGCAATTTACGATATTAAGTACATGTATCCGCAAAGGTGGGTGCAAAATACCGCCATAAGCAACAACGTAGCGCACCCACCCGAAGACCCATCTAGGTTCTATGGTACATACATGTAAAATAGAAGCAAATGAGAGACGGAAAACACCAGACACCCAACATGCAAGCGCACCCGCAGCCTTATACTGAACGGACACTTGCCTGTTGTTCTACCAATTGTCGCGAAGATCGCGATGTAATTTGATTCTTGATATAATCATTGATTTACTTTTACTCCGTCAGTTGTTTATACTTCGTCAGATTGTTATATGCACGTGCTATTTTATATTCTTGGATTTCCGTGCTTCATGTAATTCTCGTTATTTGATATATTCATTGATTTACTCCGTCAGTTGTTTATACTCCGTCAGATTGTCATTTGCACGTGGTGTTTTATCTCGTGCTTCATGTAATTCTCGTTCCCGTCTTGGCGGGAATTCCTGCTAGTATATAAAGCTTAGATCCTTTTCCCAGGGGTTCAAGAGTTCATTAGTTTATAAAAGGGTGTCAATAGGGTCATTCCATACGGAGTTGTTAAATAATTGAAAATGTTAATGCTGATATTTCTGATGGATTTATATTGTGGTATCTATACTTATAGTGTTGAACAAATAAAAATTGGAAATTACATGTGTTTATCCATTCATGAACTCCCAAAAGTCTTCACTGTGGTTGGAGATTGTGAATAAAGCAAATACAGTGCTGAAATGGGCCACCTGAAAGGGTCTTCACCACACTGAAATGGTGCCGGAACCCGGGAAAGTGTAAAAGTGAAAAGTAAAAAGTGGAAAGTTAAAAGTGAGGTGTATGAACAAGGTGGTGAAGTTGATGTAGGAAATGAGAGAAAAACTGTAAGTACGCATTGTTTATTACAGACTTGCTTGTAAAGTGTACAAAACATAGAATGTGATTCTACATAAAGTACTGTGTTGAAATACAATCCTCATCATGGCTCATATTAATTTACAATATGTAAAGGGAGTGCGTACTCGGTTTTTCAATGTATTGGACACAGAAGTACATGTTGGGTTAACATTGTTGGAGACAAATAATGATGATTTGTCGGTTCAAGAATGTAAGATTGTTCGACAGCAAGTGAGTGAATGCAAACTGAAAATAAACGCGTACATTGAAAAACTTAGTAATCAGTCCGAAAAATTAGCACAAGCGGTAGGTGAATCAGATGATGAATTAACACAAACGATTATTGAAGATGATTCCAATTTGTCTAATGAAGCCTGGTCAGTGGGTTATAAACTTCAATTTCTGGAAGAAGAGCTGCGTGAATCTGACAAGAAAGGAAAACATGACAAAAATGATACACTTGCTCCTGAAAACGGTGAAAGTGTTGTGGAAAGGATGTGTGACCTCCGAATGAAATTTCAACAGGAATTTTTCATGCGGCAACAGGGAAGAAGTGAAGTTCAAATGAAAATGCAACAAGTATCCATTGAGACTCAATACACTCATAAACACACAACTGCAGTTAAGTTGCCTAGTATAAATATAATTGGTTTTAGTGGAAACAAGTTACAGTGGACAGAATTTTGGGATTCATTCGAAAGTGCTGTGCATAGAAATGACACCCTAACACCAATTGATAACTATCTAAAGGGTGAACTTACTGGTGAAGCTAGAAGCGCAATAGCCGGCCTTACACTGTCAAATGGAAATTATAGAGTTGCAGTTCGAATTTTACATGAAAGGTTTGGTGAGACAGGATATTGTTGACATTCACTATAAGAAGTTAATCAATTTAGCTCCAGTTAAGAATACAGTAGATTCTTTATGGATACAATTGAACGCCATCTCCGTAGCCTGGAGGTGCTGGAAGAGAATTTGGATCAACATGTGTTCGTGTCTATGATACGCAGTAAATTACCAAGTGACGTCCTCTTGCAACTTCAATTACTGAAAGAGGCTGATAACAGATGGACAATACTAAAGTTACGAGTTCTGTTACGGCAATATGTAGTATCGAAAAAGAAGGCGGAAAAGACCAAATATTCTGAAACACCTAATTACCGTGATGATAAGGTGCGGAGGTTTCAAGCTACAAGGCCGAATACAAACATTAGAGGTTTTGCAGGCCAAAAATACACCAAAATATACGACAGAAGCCTTAGTTGAAAGTGAAAGGAAATGCCCTTTAACACAACCTACCAGAAAGTGTAGATTCTGCGAAAAGGATCATTGGAGCAAGAAAGCAACAATTAAAAGGTAGTTGTTTTAAATGTCTGAGGGATAATCATCTGGCAAAGGAATGTAAAAGTTCAAAAGTCTGTATATACTGCGGAAAAGTAAATGTGCATCATAGAAGCCTTTGTGAAAACATGTTTCAGAAAAAGTCAGTGAAAGAAAGTGTTAATCTTTCAGAAGAAGTGAATAGGGCAGACAATGTTGATGAGGAAGCAGAACTTCTTTCTTATAATGAAACAGTGTTAATGCAAACAGCCTTAACAGAAATAAAAGGAAATTCCAGCGCGAAAAGTGAAAAGGTGCGTGTGATACTAGATACAGGTTCTCACAGGACTTACATTACACATTCGTTAGCAGAACGTCTATGCCTTCCAGAAGAAAACGAACACGAAATACGTTTAGCAACATTTGGAAATGTAAAGTCGAAGATAATTAAAACTAAATCAACAACGTTGAATGTAAAACTTAAAAATGGAAAGTACATGACAATGATAGCAAACATAGTGTCAAGTATCAGCGGAGTGATACAACGTCATCCAATAAAACTAGAAAACAAAGAGAAGTTGCTAACACTTACTCAAAACTTGACATTGGCAGATACTATTCCAACAGAGACAGAGTCAAATTCGCTCGAAATACTAGTGGGAAATGATTACTCTCTCGATATAATTGAATCTGAGAACATCGTAGTGGATTCAGGACTGTATTTGATCTCGTCAAAGTTCGGTTGGATATTATCTGGAAGAACAAGCTCCGGTAATAGTGAAGAAGATTCGAATTACATAAATATGTTGATATTGACACATGGAAACAACCTGACAGAGAGTAGTGACAATAGTTTATTCAAAGGTGTTGATGAAGTGCTTCCTCAAAAACCATATCTTGAAGATTTTTGGAACGCTGAATCCATAGGAATTACCGATGAAACAGAAGATAAAGATGATGAAAAGGTCCTGGAGAAATTCAAAGAAATAGTTAAACGTGAAAATGGACGTTACCAGGTTACGTGGCCTTGCAAAGAAGACATCCAGGATCTTCCTGAAAATCGTGGATTAGCATTGGGAAAGCTTAAGTCATTAGTGAACAAGATTCAAAATCAACCGGAGCCAATACAAAAATATGACGCCGTGATCCAGGACCAACTACAAAAGGGTTTCATTGAAATGGTAGATAGAGAGACATGCGATGGGATCAGACATTATATTCCACATCATGTTGTAATCAAGCCCGAAAAGGACACAACACAATTAAGAGTGGTTTACGATGCATCAGCAAGGGTGCGAAAGGAAAACCAATATCTTAACGAGTGCCTATACAGCGGTCCTGTGCTACTTCGCAATATATGCGGTATACGTTTGAGATTCATGATACCTAAAATAGGTATCACTTCTGACATCGAAAAGGCCTTTCTGCAAGTAGAGTTACAGCCGTCAGAAAGAGATGCTACGAGATTCTTTTGGTTTAAAGACAACAAATAACCACTGGTAGAAGACACTCATATTCAGGAACTACGACTTAGACGTGTACCATTTGGAGCTACCTCAAGCCCGTTCCTTCTTGGGGCTACTATCGAGTATCATTTAAACTCGTATGGATCACCGTTGGCTGATCAGTTGAAAGAAAACATCTACATGGACAATGTAGTTACAGGAACAGATACAGCGGAAAAAGCCACTTCCTTGTACAGAGGTGCCAAATCCATGTTCAATGATGCAAACATGAACTTACGAGAATGGAAAACCAATAGCGAACAAGTGAACAGGGAAATAGCAAATGAAGATCTGGAAAAGGATGAAACAAGCAAAGTTTTGGGTCATACATGGAATACCGAAACCGACACACTGGCTATCCAAAGGTCCTACCTCCTCAATAAGGAACTGATAAAAACGAAATGTATTGAAACAACTAGCTTCAATCGTTGACCCTTTGGGGCTATTCGCTCCTGTTACCTTGCGAGGAAAACTCCTGCTTCAAACTGTTTGGGGCAAAGATCTGAACTGGGATGACGAACTTGACTCAATGGATTCAAGCGAATGGATGGGGATAATAGGTGATTTGATGAAAATTGAGGAGGTGGTGATAAACAGGTGTGTTTCCATTTCCGATCCACGAGGAGAAACCAAACATGAGCTTGTGTGCTTCTGTGATGCTTTTGCCAAAGCTTATGCAACGTCAATATATATGGTACAACAGACAGAGAATAGTGCGAAGTCGGACTTGATATTTAACAAAACACGACTTGCTACGTTGAAAAGCATGTCCATACCCAGGCTTGAATTGTTTGCAGTTCTCATTGGCGTGAGGAGTGTGACATTTGTAGACGCTCAGATTAAGCTTCCACTGGATTCAATAGTGTTGATGACCGATTCACAATGTGTGTTGCAGTAGATATGTTCTAAAAAGAAAATACCAGTTTTCATAGAAAACAGAGCGAAGAAAATTAGACGCCATGAAAATATTCAATTCCGGTATGTGAATACAAAGGATAATCCTGCAGACACGGCAAGTCGAGGCTCTACACTATCAGACTTATGCAAAGACAAATCGTGGTGGCACGGACCAGAATGGATATTGTTCTCATTAGCTGAGTGGCCACCAATGATGATAAAAGACTCCCTTAAGTGATAGAAACATTAAAAGCGATGTGACAGAAACTGAAAATGATAGCACATTAGCACATTCCAGAATTCAAAATGAAAGTGCTCTAGAAATACAACCAGCAAGTAGTACAGCGCCGTTTGGAATAGATGACAATAGTTACTCTTCAGTGATAAAACTGATAAGAGTCACTGCGTGGTGTCGACCATTTGTAAATAAAATGCGCGGCAAACAATGCACGACTAGACATTTAACCAGTGATGAATTGAAAGCTGCAGAATGTAAATGGCAGAAATATTTGCAGAGATAACAATATGCAGATGTGTTTGACGCAATTGCCGCGAAAACGCCAAATAATCTTGTTCAACAGCTTGATCTGTTTGTTGATGATGGCGGTATGTTAAGTTGTGGTGGTAGGTTGGAGTACTCTAACTTCAGCGAAGCAGCGAGATTTCCTATTCTACTACCAGCACGTGAAAATCTAACATTATTGTTCATTTAAAGGGACCACAGGAAGTTAATGCATAGTGGCGTGTCTCAAACATTAAGTGAAGTAAGACATTGATTCTGGATTCCACACGGTCGCGTCACCGTTAGTAGAGTTCTGAAAGGTTGTAAAATATGTCGGAAGACTGAAGGAGGTGCTTACAAGTGACCACCAATGGCGCCGTTACCAAAGTCGCGTGTTTCGGAGTCAATTCCGTTATCTAGGGTTGGTGTAGACTATCTAGGACCACTCTACATAAAGTAAAACGGAGAAACTCAAAAGGTTTGGGTGTGTCTCTTCACATGTCTTGTTACACGTGCCGTACATCTGGAATTGGTGCAAGACATGTCAGCAGATACGTTTCTTCAGTGTTTTTGAAGATGTATTGCCACGAGAGGGACGCCTGTAGAGATCATCAGTGACAATGCCAAGCAATTCAAGTCACGACCGGAGCAAGTTATCGTGTGTTAAAGTTCCCGCCAAAAGTTTTCCCGCCAGAACGTGTCAACGGAGCAAATGTGTATCGAACAATTGCATGCACCCTTCCCACGTGCTCTACCGGAGCAATATATGGGTAGTGTTTACTAAACTGGAAATTGCACGGGGTGATCGTGCCCATTGTGTAAGGTTCTGGATTAGTGTGTTATTTCAATTTCTCACGGACAGTTGAATTGTGATTTTATAGTAATTGTTTTTTATTTTCTAGTAATCGGACATGTATACTTGCGGGGATTGTAATATAAGTTACAAATATAAAGGGAATTTAAAGCGACACATACTGGAACGTCATCTACCAAGGAAACATTGGAAGTGCGTTGAAAGGAACTGTGCCTCAACATTTATCCGACGTGGATATCTGCTTGAGCATCTCATCCATAAGCATACATACACACGTTCGGAAGCAAGGACGACGTTAAATGCCCGGCGTGACGGTGACAGATCACCAAGGTACGAGTATTATGAATATATTTCATCGGACGACGAAATCTTGGGCATTCTTAATGAAGTTCCAGAGGTGGACAACATACAACATTTGGAGATATTGAATGACTTTGACATTAGCCAATTAGATCCTGTCGGCGTCAGTCACGGTGACGTCAGTCAGGATAGTTCAAGTGTCGTCAGTAAAGATTCAAGTGTCAGTGTCGGCGTCAGTCACGGTGACGTCAGTCAGGATAGCTGAAGTGTTGTCAGTCAGGATAGTTCAAGTGTCGTCAGTAAAGATTCAAGTGTCAGTGTCGGCGTCAGTCACGGTGACGTCAGTCAGGATAACTCAAGTGTTGTCAGTCAGGATAGCTCAAGTGTCGTCAGTCAGGATAGTTCAAGTGTTGTCAGTGAAGTTTCAAGCCTCAGTGTCGGTGTCCTTGACGGTGAAGTCAGTCAGGACAACTTAAGTGTCGAAAGCTGTAATCATAGCCTCGATGACGTCGTTCTATGAAAAGTCGATGATTCACATCACGATCAGGTCGATGATATCAGTGATATTAGTGATGTTATGTTTATCGAAATTATCGATGCCGACGAAGATAACCAAATTATAAGACGAACGCTTCGAACTGAAGCTGAAGTTGGGACAAGGACGGGATATAGATATACGACGTACCAATGAGATGAACAGTGGTTTTCCACCGTAAAATACGTAGATGATTATTTCCGTTATACCATGAACAATTAGTTTAGTTACATGTACATGTGTTTGCTTTGTAATTATTCTTCATATATGATATTACTATTTCCTGTGGGAATGTCGCGAAGATCGCGATGTAATTTGATTATTGATATAATCATTGCTTTACTTTTACTCCGTCAGTTGTTTATACTCCGTCAGATTGTTATATGAACGTGATATTTTATATTCTTGCAGTTCTCGTGCTTCATGTAATTCTCGTTATTTGATATATTCATTGATTTACTCCGTCAGTCGTTTATACTCCGTCAGATTGTCATTTGCAAGTGGTGTTTTATCTCGTGCTTCATGCAATTCTCGTTCCCGTCTTGGCGGGAATTCCTGCTAGTATATAAAGCGTAGATCCTTTTCCCATGGGTTCAAGAGTTCATTAGTTTATAAAAGGGTGTCAATAGGGTCATTCCATACGGAGTTGTTAAAATAATTGAAAATTTGAATGCTGATATTTCTGATGGATTTATAGTGTGATATCTATACTTATAGTGTTGAACAAATAACAAATTGGGAATTACATGTGTTTATCCATTCATGACAAAAAAAATGAACTCCAAAAAGTCTTCAGTGTGGTTGGAGATTGAGAATAAAGCAAATAATGTGCTGAAATGGGCCACCTGAAAGGGTCTTCAAATTGGAGATTGTAGGATGTAAGGCCCTATACCTTTGTTCCTTTTACAGGCCACCAGATGTAACGGACCCAGACTACCTTGATCAATTTAATTCCTCACTGCGCAGGATAATGTCCTATAAGAATGCAAATATACTTATTGGGGGGGATTTCAATTGCGGTGATGTTGATTGGGCCAACATGCACGTACCTCCTGGTGTCCCCAAAGTCAACATTCAGAGACAGTTGGTAGACATTGCCCAAGAACACAGCCTGTCCCAGGTTTATCAATATTCCCACAAGACTTGACAAAACATTAGATATCTTACTTACAAACAATCCTGCCCCAGTCACTCGAGTGAAAGGTATGCCCCCTATAGGCAAATCTGATCATGATATTGTCTTTACGGAGTATGACATCAAGGCAAAGAGAACTCGTCAATCACCACGAAAAATTCATCTATACAAGCGGGCAGACATGGAAGGCCTCCGGAACTATCTTAGGACATTTAGTGTCAATTTCCCTACTTCTTCACTTGACAAGTCGGTCAATGAAATGTGGTCTGAGTTCAGGGATGAACTAACACTTGCGATAGACAGGTTCATTCCATCCAAAATGACCAAATCCAAATATAGTTGTCCCTGGATAGACACATCCATTAAACGCCTAATCCACAAGCGTGAGAAATTGTACCATAAAGTAAAACACTCTACATCCACTGAGCTCAAGACTAAATACAATAAATTCAGAGCGCATGTTCAAAAATCGATTCGAGATGCCTACTGGCGATACATATCTGGTATTTTTTCTGATGAGCCGAACGACTCGGACAATGAGCACAACAGAACAACAAACAAAAAGTTCTGGTCTTTTATCAAAAGCCAAAAAAACGACTCCTCCAATATAGCTTCCCTTAGAGATAATGGTATCTTGAGATCAGACAATAAACCAAGGCTGACATTTTTAAATGCCCAGTTTAAAGTCTGTCTTCACTGCCGAACCTGATGGTTCCCTCCCAGATAAAGGACAAAGCCCATATCAGAGCATGGCCGATATAACTGTTGACAAGTATGGCATTGAAAAGCTACTTGGCAAGCTTAACCCTCACAAAGCTACAGGACCGGATAATATCAGTTCTCGTGTCCTGAGTGAATGCCGAAAGGAGATAAGTCCCGATACTGGCTTGTATCTTCAACAAATCTATTCAGTCCGGCATAGTTCCTGATGACTGGCGCCTGGCCAATGTTGCACCTATTTTCAAAAAAGGCGAAAAATATGACCCTGCTAACTACCGCCCAGTTTCCCTAACATGCATTTGCTGCAAAACACTAGAGCACGTAATTGTTAGCAACATAATGAAACATGCAGAGACAAACAAAATAATAGTAGACTCTCAGCACGGATTTAGAAGTCGCAGGTCATGTGAATCCCAACTTGTAAAATTTGTTCATGATATCTCCTCCAACCTAGACAGGGCAAACAATAAAGGTCACAGGCAAACAGATATCATTATCATGGACTTTGCCAAAGCTTTTGACAAAGTCCCCCATCGCAGACTAGTACACAAACTTGACTTCTACGGGATAAGGGGAACCACAAACAAATGGATTCATTCTTTTCTTTCAGGCCGAACCCAAAAGGTTGTTCTGGATGGTGTTGCTTCAGACCCAGCAGACGTCTTATCAGGTGTCCCCCAGGGTTCTGTCCTGGGCCCACTCTTGTTTCTCCTCTACATTATGATCTGCCGGATGATGTAAATTCCTCTGTTCGTCTCTTTGCTGACGACTGTGTTCTCTATCGAAACATAAGTAGAGATACAGATTGCCAAGCTCTTCAAGACGACATTGCCAAACTCGCTAAGTGGGAAACAACATGGCTCATGAAATTTAATGCTTCAAAATGTCACACCCTCAGAGTCAGTAGTCACCTGCCAAATTCTCAACTTGTATACGACTATAGTCTTCATGACAAGATACTGGAAAGCGTACCCTCTGCAAAATATTTAGGACTTACCTTTACTAATACTCTGTCCTGGGGCACACATATCCAAAACGTTACCAGCAAAGCAAACAGAACACTTGGTTTTCTTAGACGAAACCTTGCCCTTGCTCCCAAATGTACAAGAGACATAGCCTACAAAACTATGATCAGGCCTCAACTGGAATTTGCTGCTAGCATTTGGAGCCCATATACAGTTTCAGACATTAGTAAAGTTGAAAAAATTCAGAGAACTGCTGCTAGGTGGTGTTGTAGAAGATGGCGAAACCAAAGCCACGTTGGCGACATGCTAGAAGATCTGTCATGGCCAACTCTAGCCCAACGTAGGGACCAGGCCTGCCTCATATTCTTCTACAAAATCCACAATGACCTTGTTGAGATTGACAAAAACACGTATCTCCATCTGGTTGCTAATCCCAGGTCAACTCGATCCTCTGCCAAACACCCGTATCAATACAGTAGACCACTGGCTTACTCGGATTCTTTCAAATTCAAATCCTTTTTTCCCAAGCTTATACCGTTATGGAACTGTCTACCTATCGATATTGTTTCCTCGGAAACCGTATCCAGGTTCAAATCCAAAATCTAAATTTTTGGAACAGTCTGCTACATGATGTTGTTTTTTCACATGTAGCAGACACCCACTTCTTGTAAATAGTTTTAGTGGCAAGTCTATCTTTGGTCTTTTTCAATATCCTTGTGTAAAATATTAGTACCACATATATATGTTGTTTTTTTGTTCATATGTACTTGATCAACGCAACTTGCCACCATATTTCCTGTCATAATGCTCCGATTGGAGCGTGCACAGTATCGATAGATAGATATGTCTTGTATCTCACTTGTACGGCAGAAACTCGCCTACATTGTACCAACTAGTAACATCAGACAGAACAACCTCTCCCATTCTACCACTCAGCACTGGCATAACTAAAACACTATAATATATACATACAACCTGCGCAGACCAACATATCGTTAGTCTGGTCTGAACATGCTGAATATCTCAACCTCTGAGTCAAGTCACTCCACCCTATGACCTCACCTATGCTGACCAGAAACATTGGCATTTAATTTTATATGTGGTTATCGAACATAATGTAGAAGAGCATTAGAATTCCAGCGCCCCATTTTTCTAATGGATGCCTCAGAATACCCCAGCATTGTTGCATGTGTGGCCGCTCAAAAATGAATAAATGTTGTGCAGATGGTCATTAAAAAACGAGTAAGTAACAATCTTACCATTTGCGTAGTCTCTGATCAGGCGACATATCTTAGCTAGGTTGATCAGGCTACCGACACTATGTATATCAGTGTAGTCCCTGATCAGGCGGCAGATCTAGTTAGGTTGATCAGGCTATCGACACTATGTACATCAGTGTAGTCCCTGATCACGCGGCATACCTAGCTATGTTGATCAGACTACCGACACTATGTATACCAACGTAGTCCCTGATCAGCCTCCATTATAACTAGGTTGACCAGACAACCGACACCATGCACTGCAGCACATGCACTAGTAGTCCCTGATCAGCTTGCTTACTTACCAAAGCTGATTAGACTACCGACAATATGTACATCAGTGTAGTCCCTAATCAGTCTGGATACAGTGGGGATTCTACTTATAAGAGTAAATAAAATATTTTTGACTGATATAAATAATTAATTTTTATGGCAATATTTTGCAAAAATTATGCTCGGTTTATAATTAGAGTTTTCAACAAGCTGAATAAGGTAATCCAAGTATTATGCTCTGTCGATATGCTATGAGACTTCACAAATTACATTTTTTGGCGTGAGCAGACATGTATTTTTTATGTAAATTCAGCGGTAATTGCCAATATATATTAAATAGATGCTTAATTACTCTCTGCAACAAACCAGAAGATCATTAAAATTATACTTGGTTTGTAAGATCTGAGACTTAAAAATAGAATATTTTGTAAGCCGACATAAATAATTAATTTTTATGAATGCGATATTTTGCAAAAATTATGCTTGGTTTGTAAGATTTGAGACTTCACATATGAAATAGTTGTCGGCTGGCATAGTAAATAATTCATTTTTTATGAATATTTAGCCAATAAACATTAAATTGATGCATAACTAGTGTTTTCGACTAATGAAATTCAGTTGTTGCCTAATTAATTTAAACTGTAGCTTAATTAGAGTTTTAGACAAGTTGAATAAGATAATTCAATCTTGTGGAAATATAATACTATATAATATATACTAGGATACTTCACAAGTTATATTTTTTTGTGGTCAGAAAAAAATAACTAATTTTTCATGTAAATTCAGCAGTTTGCCAATATAAATTAAACAAATGCTTAATTACTCTCTGCAACAAACCACTGAGAAGAAGATCATTAATTATTTTGCAATAACTATGCTCGGTTTGTAAGAATTGAGATTTCACAAATGAAATATTTAGTCGGCCGGCATACATAGTTAATTTTTCAGTTATGAATGCGATAATTTAAAAAAAAAAAATTGTTTTTTAAGATTTGAGTGTTCACAAATTAATATTTTGTCGGCCGACATAAATCATTTTTATGAATGCGATATTTTGCAAAAACTATGGTCAGTTTGTAAGATTTGAGACTTCACAAATAAAATATTTTGCCGGCTGGCATGAATAATTAATTTCTATGAAGAACATGTATGAATGTGATATTTTGCAAGACTTATGCTCGGTTTGTAAGATTTGAGACTTCACAATAAAATATTTTGTCGGCCGCCATTCGATATTTGGCTAGTCAAAATTAAATGTGTTCAAATTTAATTATACTCGGTCAGTATAATATCAGATTTTGCAACTGAGTTAAAAAAAATTGGCAGTAAGCAAAAATAACTAATTTTTGTGAATGCTAACTTGAAATTCAAGTTAATGGAATTAATTATTCAGCTGTGTTCAAATTTAATTATGCTCGGTCGGTATGTAATGAGATTCTGCGAGTTCCATTTTTTGGCGGTCTGCAAAATTAAGTAATTTTTGGGACTGCTAACTTGAAATTCAAGTTAATTCAATTAATTATGCTATGAATTTAAATTCAGCTGTATTCCAATTTAATTATGATCAGTCGGTATGATATGAGATTCCGCAAGCCTGAGTTAAATTTAATTTTTGGAGGTCAACCAAAATATGAGTAATAATTAGGAATGCTAATTGAAATTCATGCTAATTCTATTAATTATGCTATAAATTTAGGTGTATTCAAATTAAATTATGATCGGTCTCTACGATATGAGATGCCGAAAGTTAAATTTGTTGGCTGTCAGCAAAAATAAGTAATTTTTAGGAATTCTAACTTGAAATTCAAGTTAATTCAATTAATTATGCAATCAATTTTGCTGTATTCAAATTTAATTATGCTCGGTCGGTATGATATGAGATTTAGCAAGTTACATGTATAACACATAAGGTTATACAAACTCTTAAAAATAAAATGGACATAGAACTACGCAGAACAGACATCGATGTAGCCCACAGAGTAACGCGAAACGCTGGTCCAAGTGTAGATGTGCTAGTTCGCCTACAGTCGAGACTCATTAAAGACAACAACCTCAGAAACCGACGTTCCTTGAAAGGCACAGGAATCTTCATAAACGAAGACCTAACGAATCTCAACCAGCAGGTGTTTATGTCGATCAAGAGGAAGATGCCTAACGAAGTCAGCAGCGTATTTACCCGGAACGGTGTCATAAAATACGCAACGATGACAAATCAGATACAAACTGTACTGTTTCCTGAATATCAGCAATGGCTTGATTTACCTTGGCCAACACGTGGTTCTCCGGCACATACTTCCAGACGAGAACCCCCCCTTAGAAATGGACAATTTAACAATACAGACTCATAAGGTGGATTACACATACTAAACATAGCGTAATACAGAAAATAAACAATACACATATACTACAATGTACCGCAGATATGGCATAAATAGAAAGCAATTTTAAAAATCATACATAATTGTACGACAAAATCAATCACAAAAGAATAACGACAAAAATAGTATGATTAGCATGTTGTATGTCTAAAATGTTCGTGAACTCAGCTGCATGTACATATTGGTGTAAACATACCAAATTCACGAAACATGCTTTGATTGATGCCATTAATGCGGTACATGTAGATTTTACAGTTTAACCAGCGACTAAATTGTGAAAGTATTAAATGCCGACATAAAACGCGCACCATACTTATACAAATAGTTTGTATACATGTATGCTGATACACACATTGTATATGTTTTATTTGCGTGAGCATTATTGTACAAAAGAAGTAAGCACAGTGATATTGATCACAGGCGTACAAGATATGCTTGTCGACATTTCGATTTCGACACGATAAGCTTTCTCAAAGACGCCCCAAATCACATTACATGTTTTCCAAATTAGAATTATAGTAATAAATACAGATACTTATTTGATAGTAAACAAATTTACGATACAGAATAAAATAGAGTTGTAATCCCGTAACATGTACTGCGTAACTACGGTCTTTATTTCTTTGTTCAAAGACTTAGAGACCTTAGTTATCAAGTAACTAGTGAGAATCGTGTACTGTATAATAAAACATTGTTTTATATTCATTTTAATTTGCAAGACAGCGATCTGCAAGATTAGTATGTATTTGTTTCTGTAAGAAGTATGCAAACTCTAATCTACCAGTTGCGAATCTAAAACAAAGTATTTAAAAAGCCCGTAATAATATGTGCGTAGATCGACTAACAGCTATCATCGTAAAACCTGATCACCATTCAGACGCTCTACGGTTGATCTGAGATTATGCTGGTCGCAGACACCACTAGAACAGTATTTCCAATAATTGCCGGTTACCACCCGATATGCCTATATAGACTAGCCACTGACCGCCGACAGGAAGCAATACGTCTTATTTCACCACAGCCCAACATATACCCTAAGCAAGTGTACTATCGTATTCATTATCGGATGTAAGTAGTGAGGAGTTGGTAATTATAAAGCAAACAGTGTAATCACTTGATCAGATTTCACAATATATGTGTAAGCTGATCTGGTGCTATACTGAATGCAAGTGCGGTAATGTCGGGTGTGTGTGGCGTTGTTGTCCTTTTTGCTGTCGGCGGAAAGTCTATACACATGTAGGAACAATACTGACCATATTGCGTTATTTTGTTACATGTTTATAATAACACATGCCAACTTTCAATGTGCACTTCTTGTAGTAAAGAACATAGTATTTGTATCATTATTATATATTAAAGTATAGCCTCAGATCGGATTCTGCATTAGCGTAGTCCGATTGGAGACTACACTACTTGACGTTATAGTAGCTAAATTAATACTGGTAGCAACCGCAAAACAAGCACAGTTTAAATATGCATACTCTGTGAGGATATTGTAGAAAGTGTCTCCCAAACTCCAAAAATGTTTCCTTCTCATAGTATCAGAGACTGCACTGTTCGCCACGTTTAACTATCTACATCCGCGCAGTCTGATAGGAGACTGCGCAGTTCGCCATTTGTAACAATTTATATTAACATTATCTCACTGTACAAAGGTGAAGCCCCCTATTGGAAAAATGGACATTAAGACACATGATAACAATGTTGGCCGATATCAGACTATGCACTCGCGCAGTCTGATCAGGGTCTGCGCTGTTCGCCGATTTCAATTATTTCAACTAACTTTCTCTACTGTATAATAATGATGTCCCGTGTTGGAAAAATGGACCTTACGGCATAAAACAACAGTGTAGACCGACCGGACTGTGCACTCGCGCAGTCTGATCGGGGTCTACGCTGTTCACCAATTTCAACTAGTTTAATTAACTGTATCTACTGTATAATAATGAAGTCCCCTGTTGGAAAAATGGACCTTACGACATATGCTAACGGTGTTGGCGGTGATCAGACCGTGCACTCGCGCAGTCTGATCGGGGATCGCACTGTTCAACATTTATAACTGTCTAAATTAACATTATCTCATTTTATATTAGTGAAGTTCCCTGTTGGGAAAATGGACCTTACCACTCATGATAACACTGTAGGCCGAGATCTGACTGTACACTCGCGCAGTCTGATCGGGGACTGCGCTGTTCGTCAACTTTTAACTATCTAAACAAGCACTAGTAGCAACCGCAAAACAAGTAAAGTATATGCATACTCGGTAAGGATAATGCAGAAATTATGTCTCCAAAACTCGCAATTGAATCATTTTCTCAACTGGAGGCCCATTCCATGCAGAAATTCATAATCCCAACAACTGCATGTCTTGTAAACCAAAACCACTATATACCTAAATTAGTGAATACTGCTACTGCTACATATTCTATCATATTTAGACACATATGATGTAAAACTCATTTACTGTAAAATCAAGACACTGTCGTATATTCACACATATCATCATAGTTAGACCAAGACACTCATCCGTAGTAGACACATACCACTGTAGCGTAACAACACACGACAAAAAACCTCTCCCAACCGAATATGCAACAACAAAACAAAAACCTCATACTCAGTCTTTGCCCCTCTTCCCCATCCCCCTTTTTTACTTACGAATGGAGGACATGGCAATACAAAAGTATATCACGCTTAACTCATAATATTTGGGTCAGTCGTACAAATAAACTAATTATTACAAGCAGTTTTGAATTAAAGATTATGTCCTCAAATAACAACAAATTATGGATACTCAAATAAAACTATGTAGTCTTAATGTTAATGGGCTTGGACATCAAACTAAACGTAAAAAAGTATTCAGTTGGCTAAAACAAAAGAAATTCTCAATATGTTTCCTCCAAGAACTTCACTGTACACAAGAAAACAAGGAAATGTGGAAGAAACAATGGGGTCAAGACATTTTTCCTAAGTGGAAACAGCTCCAATAGCAAAGGTATTGGTATTCTACTGAATCTAACATCGACATACGAAATACTCGAACATACAGAAATAATACAGGGACGCCTACAGCTATTAAAAATTAAAGTAGTCGATACAACAATAGTACTATTAAATATATATGGACCAAATGAAGATGACGTAACTTTTTTTTCAAGAATAGAACAATTAATTTTAGAGAATAATAGTGAAAGTATGGTTTTAGGAGGGGATTTCAACAATGTATTAAATGTTGAAACCGATAAACTAAATGGAAATACAGATAGATATAAAAAATGTTCGGAAAAAATAAACGATATTATCAACAACAATGAATTATATGATATATTCAGTGTCAGGCATCCGGACAAAAAACGTTTCACGTGGCATTCTAAATCACAAACCACCTATATTTTGCAGACTAGACTATTTTCTTATAACAGCTAATATGCTAAATATGGTCACCGAATGTGACATAATTTCCGGATTTCTTTCAGATCATTCGGCAATTACTTTAGCTCTGAATGTATGCGAAACGGTTAGAGGAACCGGCTATTTTAAATTAAATAATAGTTTACTACTACAAACAGAATTTAAACAAAAGATAAAAGATACAATACACGAAACTGCTACCATCAATAATGGATGTAACCCAAACACTATGTGGGAACTAATAAAAGGTTCAGTACGAAATGAAGCAATTAAATACTCAAGTACATTGAAAAAGAAACAAAGAGAGGAAGAAACTAAAATAGAAAAAGAAATTCAACAATTGGAAAGACAAATAAATGAAAACCCAACCAATCAAGATGTAGCAGACAAACTTAATTTGGAGAAAAGTAAACTTGATAACATAACTGAAGAAAAAACAAAGGGAATACTTTTAAGATCAAAAGCTGAATGGGTGGAAGGTGCTGAAAAAAATACAAAATATTTCTCGAACATGGAGAAAAAAAGATCAGAAGAACGAACAATTAAACAGCTAAACATACAGAATAACATCGAAACAGACCATGCAAATATTTTGAATCATGTTAAAGATTATTACGAAAGGGTTATATAGCGAGGACTTAAATTTAGATAATGACGATAACAGTTTCTTAAACACGACAGAACATAAACTAAATGATGCTGAAAAACAATCATGTGATGGTATAATAAATGAATACGAATGTCAATTTAGCCTTAAAGGAAATGAAAAACATGAAAAGTCCTGGATCCGATGTTTAACAGCAGAATTTTATAAACTTTACTGGAGTGACATAAAGGATTATTATATAAAGTCGATAAATTACTCATATGAAAATGGAACTCTAACGGAACTTCAAAAACAAGGCATAATTACTCTACTACCAAAAAAAGAAAAAAATACGCTCTTTATTGACAACTGGAGACCAATATCACTTTTAAACGTGGACTATAAAATTGCAACAAAAGTAATAGCTAACAGAATCAAGAAAGTATTAAACACCCTAATAAATGTTAACCAGACAGGGTTCATTAAAGGAAGATAATTATATTGAACCCTGATTTGATCGGCTAATAACATCATGCTCTGCATGACTTTTCATTTATAATGGTGGTTCATGCTGTAAAAAAACACAGGCACGAACCTGTCCAGAAAACTGACATATTTTACAGTTTGGTATAATATAATTGATAGGAGTCCGTTCTCCTGGCTTTTCTACATGTGATTAGCTACTTTATATCATATGTTCTACTTCACATTTTGAGTTCTTTGTCAAACGGCAGAACAGGTGAAACTGGCTGATGGTTGGAACACACAAATATGGCCGATTTTGCCAGTGCATGTGCCGTATAGGATGCAGTAACGAGGCAGTATTCAGATATATGTTATCCATATATTCTATCATATTTACGAAGCAATTATCTTTGAATCAAACGATGATCAGGTATAGAACGGGTCCTTAAGGTTTTGTACCTATCCATTTGGCAGGTTTTTCTAGCAGGATTGCTGCTCAAACGCTAATCAAAATAGAATAACGTATCATTGTCACAAAACGTCTCACTCGGGCACCAATTCATTACAACGTACCCTCTCGGTATGTCATTCATTCATTCATTCACAGCATGCAAACGTTTATTCATCCAATAATGTATCGTTAGAGGGAATTACAATCAGTTTATGTATGTAACTGATAATGTGTATAACATCATCGGTATTTTACAAAATAAAAAAGCTTAGTACCTTCTAAGTATGTTTTTGAGTGTAAGTGTAAGCTGACCATTTTTACGCCTTATCTTATTACGGAACAGAACATAACAGAACATATCTTTATTTTGCAAATATCAGACCGCAACATGCGGTATATGAGTACATATTGATTTTCATGGCAAAAGCAATCAAAATGGCGACAGGGTGTCTGCTACAATAGTCAGATGACATGTATTACAAATAATGGCATGCATGTGTCTCATTTTAAAGAAGCCGATAGTACACAGTGATGGAAAACGACATGATAAAGCCTTAAAGTAATACAAAAATTCAAATAAAATGATTAAGTCCCAATGGACGGGAGAAACTTCCATATGAGGCCATGGCCTTTATGGATGCATAAGTTGTGTTTATCATACAAGTATTGAATTAATCAAGTAGCACAGAACATTTTGTTGAATAAAAAACAAAAACTTTCGAAATATGTGTCACTTATCAGCATACCATAATTTTGACAGACATTTTTATGAACAATAAATATAATTGCTAACTATGGATATCAATATTCGAAATAAATGTACACTGTATAGCAACATACTTGTATGCATGTATACTGTACTTGAAAAGTATAGATGAATGTGTTACACCAGGTTATACAAATATAAATGACAGTAGAATAGCTCAGCTGTCCTCGATCTCTACATGTATATATGCAAAGGAGACTGGGTTAGCTTCAATTGTTATAGAGAATAGTAGGTTAGTGCCGTGAATTGGGGGGGAATAATATCTGACAAGGCTCAGGAAACGGGATAAGGGCGAGGCTATGCCGAGCACATCCCGTTTCCGTGCGCGCCAGATATTTTTTTTTCTCATTTCACGGCCACTTAAACCTACTAATCTTATTTTTATACCCGTCAACACTTAAAATGGCTGTAAAATTCAAAAATTGTATTGACTGGATATCAAAAATGTTTCACGGCACCGTGTTTCACGGCACATACGCACTGTGTTGACGGGATAAATTGTCATTTTTTGACGCCCTCATGTTTAAGCCGAAATTCGAAAGCACGTAAGGGAGTCGTATGACTACGATGTTTTAATATATATTTACGTTTTTACATGTAGTTTTCATGACTGTAAATATCTAGTATGCATGACATGTTTCAATCTACATCAGAGAAATAGACTAATTACTTAAAATTATTGATGTACATATCGTGCTGCCGGAATGACAACATGGTCAAATGTGCATCTTCAAACATTTGTGAATTTCACGATTGAAGACTGCAAACATACCGGTGAATACCGGGTGATTATGCTATGCTATCGATCGGCATATCACTTTAATCAAATAATAATGATAACAAACACTGTAAATCCTCATGAGGAGGTTCGCCGTGAGCTGTCCCACCTGGGTCTGCAGTGTTTGCACACGATGGTTTTATGGTGTGTGTAGATGAGAATCTTAATAACATGTGCATGTAAGCATTACTATGGATACAATAATACATTTAGTATTGGTATATACTGTTCATTTCTACTCCTGAGCGACCAGGTAAGACATTCTTCTATTTCAGAAATATCGTTATTGTGTAGCATTCAATATGTTCTGTATTGCTGGCGGTTAGATAGTGTGTACAGGTAACTATGTTTTAAATATGATACCATGTTACTTATATCTATATATTCTAGATGGTTCTCAATGTGTTTTATGAGAATTATTAACGTACAAATTGTTTGTGTCATCTACACATTCATAATATGGACATGGTTATAGATTCCGCTTGATATACCAAAATGGTGCCCAATACTACAAAACAGGTACTGTCTGTTCCACGGTTTTCTGCCGACGAACGTTTGGCTATTAAACACATTAAATCTAAACAATATTTAAATGCAAGTACTTTTACACAAATAACAAAAAAAGTCACCCTCCCCAAAAATAATTGTTTGATGAAATTCAATCAAATATTGATTTTATAGCGAAACAAACGACTTTCCTATGAGAGTTTAACATGGGGGGAAAAAAGGTGGAAGATGTGGGGAGAGGAGTCAAAAAACGAAACATTTTGGAAATTGACTCCGAAGCCTGGCTAGATAGCTTGGATATGATGTAACTAAGAAAACAAAAGTTAGATTATGAAAATCGGACCACAAATAAAAAAATATTTAAGCAAATCATTTTAGCCCCCATGTTAATTTCCCATAGGAAAATAGTTTTTTCGCAATAAAATCAATATTTGACGGAATTTCATGATTTTTTTTTTGGGGAGGGTGACTTTCTTGTTATTGATGAAAAAGTACTTACATTTAAATATTTTTAAGATTTAATGTCTTTAATAGCCAAAAGTTCGTCGGCAGTAAACCGTGTAACAGACAGTAGTTATTGTTAATGACGTTAATGTTAATTACGGTGAATGCATCTTTTATATGTTCAAACATACTTCGATAAGCATAATTTATTCATTCATTCATTCGGCTTATATTTAAGGGTGGGAATTGGCTCGAACACCTTCTATACTTGGGATATACAGCCCAGTAAAGAAGCAGGCCGATGGTCGTCGGTCTGTTTTTTTTTCTCCGAATTTTGATAAATGTTTGATTTATTCAGGCTCCAAAAATGTGCGCCAAATATAGGAGAATCTATGCAGGTATGGTAACCTATAATTTGAGGCCTCCTATCGATAAGCATATACTATTGGTAGTTATATGTATTGTCAACTGCTGTACGTTACAGTTAAAGGTACATGCCCACTCAGTAGGCACAAACTGTCATTTAAAGGAATTAAATAAGTGTATAATTGTGTCACTATTCCACCAGTTCTAAAAATCACAAGTGCCCGCTGTACAGACATAATCATTTAGTAATATTTATTTTAGTGATAGTGACTGGCGTTGGTATCAGGCTATTTTTATATGCAAATTAGGCATGATATTTTTTCATTATTTATGCTAATTAAATGCGTCACCTGAAAAAATAATATTTTCGACAGATTATAAAGTATGATCATTGCACATCCAAAAATAAATACAAATAATAAATAGTAATGTAACATTTTAAGGAAACACGGTTATCGCCCCTGATAATAGTGTGGACATTTACGGCTGATATAAAATGTATAATAATGCCAATCGATACGTGGGAGCAGACCGTGGCCGAGGGGTAACACCGTCGGACTGCCATGCTGGCGACCCGTGTTCGATTCGATCATAAATTCTGAAATAAGTACAATGTATCTTACTGACGACACATGTATATGAATCTATTATGGTGATGGTGGCAAATTACGAAGCCGCAGGTCGGCTAATTATATATTTAAAATCGATAGTGGTGTGTTTGTTTTGTTCACTATATGTACATATCATAGTTTTATTCTGTTCAATGTTTGATAGTATACACACTAACACTTGTAGATACATTTAGATAATACAGTTTACAGCAAGCACCGTCAATGAGTTTATGAACACTCATTTCCTTTCAATAACGTCATTTTTTCGATGACGTTACGCTTTTTTTCGTACGTGATTCACATGGTGCTGCAACAAGTGAGATAAAACAAAAACAATGAAGCATAATCATAGCGGCGGAACCGGGAAAGGGCCCGATGTTGCTAGGGGGTCCGGGGGCATGCATCCCCGGTAATTTCTGAAATCTAAGAGGCGTATCTGATGTTGCTAGGGGTTCCTGGGATATTTTTTAAATCTAAGAGGCTTGAAACGCCATTTCCTGCATTCACATGGCCAGGTCTTGAGGGCCCGAAGGTCCCGATGTTGCTAGTGGTCAGGGGGAGGGGGGCATGCTCCCCCGGAAACTTTTGAAATCTAAAAGGCGTGAAATGCTATTTCTTGCATTCTCAGGGTCCAGTCTTGAGTGCCCAAAGGGCCCCATGTTGCTAGGGGGGTCCGGGGTCATGCTCCTCCGGACATGTTTTAAATCTAAGAGGCGTGAAACGCCATTTCCTGCATTCTCAACAAGTTTGAGGATGAGAAAATGTGCTTTATTACAAAATTATACAAATTGATTGGCCCCCCACTTCCGCCGCTTCTGATAATTGCATTTTCTTTTCAGAATATTATTTTTGAAAGGTGTCCGCATCAGAAAATGCAAAAAAGTGAAATTCGAAAATTGTGTCATTAAGGCTGGTTTTCGAGCAGCCCATATACTTATATTTATTTTTATACCACAACCATTGCTCCATGTAGCATAATAAAGGGGGTTGAATAAATGTTGTTTATATCTGAAGTAACCTAATATACCTGAAGTAGCCTAATATACATGAAGTGCCGTTTTTTATCTTTATTTGCTTACCTTTGACCCCTAATCGCGGCCTCTGATTGGTCAGTCACAACAGCAAATTAATTTTAAAATCGAAATCGCTATCTATTCGGTTTCGCCCCGACAACGTTATAGTGGCTCGCTAAAGCTCGCCCCAATAAAGCTGTCTAAGGCTCAACCCAATATATTTTATATTCGACGGCACTAACCATGTATTTACTATATATATTAACAGTGTAGAATGTCTAAGTGCAAGTACAAGATATAAAGAAAGTAATGTAAGTCTTTCATTACTTATTTAATACTTATTGTGAAAATGTTTACTACATTGTCTGAACCAACGATTTTTTATCTATAGACCACATACAACAAAACAGGTGTTGGTTCCATTTTTTTCTATAAGGCACATGGCCGCCATATTGAAATTCAAAATGGCCGCCATTGAAATATATATTGCGAGGTCAAAGTAATTATGTGTGGCATTTTTGCAGCGAAAAACACATTATTATGGACAAGAAATATTGGAAGAATGAGTTCAATATATTTTGAGATACCGGCCATTTGGGTTTTCAAAATGGCTGCCCATTTCAAATTTGGAAATCCAATATTAATTGACATTAATTTAATGTCGTGGTAACATTTTGTATTTTCATTCTGGTTATAATCATATTTCTTTAAATACAGTCTCCTGAAAATATTTCTAACTGGTACTGCGCTACCAGTAATATTTAGCTTCAAAATGGTCACCGAAACTAAGTGTGCTACATGTATATACATCGACACATCACAGATTTAGTACACATTATAGTATTTCAGTGGCTGTAGTTATGTTCTTTCAAATTATATTGTCATTGGCACGTATATGTTTGCTGGAAAACATAATCTATATACGACATACAATACAACTAGAGTTGGTTCCATTTTTTCTAAGAGTCAAATGGTCACCATTGTGAATTTCCAAATGACCGGTATGAAATCAATTTAAATTTAACGTCAACGTCATTATGTAGTAAATACATGGTTACTGCAGTCGGATATAAAATGGGACGCGCTCTGTGAAAACCAGCCTTAATGAAAACGTCATGAAAGCTTGAAAACTACGTCGCAAAGTTACGCTTAAATTTACCAACGTCACGTCGGATTTTGACACTTGAAATCGTTGCGTCATTGCAATAAGTTGTCCTATTTATAGCCGTACGCTTTACTAATTGTGGCTCACAAATAAAATGTAAACAGTTGGCTCATTAACTGGGACACCTATTTTGGATAAAAATGGTCACAAATAGAACTGGGCATAGGGCTTAATTCGTTTAATTTACTGTTTCGCCTGAAGAACGTTTCGAAAATGAACATAATACAATTTGGAAATTTACAGAAAAATAAGCGTATCATAGATGTAAAATGATGGTAGTGCCAAATATACACGGCTCCTGGCATATCGCATCATGGTGACTCTGGGCCAAACATGTTTTAGTATTTAGTGTGTTGGTATTGTGTCACATGCATACTTACTGCGAACATAAGTGTAGCCGCCAGGGACGTAGCCTACTGATTTGTATATGTATCCACTTACATGTACCTTAACAAAATATCAAATTGAATCAGCCGTACGATTGCCCATTATCAAAAATTCAAACCCACACAAATATAAAAATACATAATAATTGATAATTTTGCTCTGAATTTTCTGATGACCACTTTCGATTTTAACAATATGCATTCCATTTTCTAAATAAATACGTATGCTGTCTCGCGGATATCAGTCATGAAAATAACAAATGTATGAAGGAATCTGCATAGTACGGTTGATAAATGCGAACATAAAATTTGAAGAAAACTTACACAAAGAAATCAGTACCGGCAGTAAATTCATAGACAGGGTCGAGATGGGTATCCCGCATAATAACTGTTTAAGAGGACACGCCTAATAATATATTTCCTTGGTGTGTAGGGGTTGGGTGGTGTCAGTGGCGGCGGTGGGCAGCCGGGGGAGTGGGGGTCAGCGCAGCATTTCCCCCGTAGACCTGTTACCTGCTAGTACGGGGTACATGCACATTAGCCCGTCCGTCTGTCATATTGGCTACATAGGAAAACGTTCCTCCCGCTTTCTGAGATGTAAATATAATTCCGAGAGTCAGGAATGGACAGTCGATTTTTCATTTGTTTAAAAATCCCCGGGGGTGTCCGACTACCCTCTAGACCCCATCGGGCGCTGTTCAAATTTATTGATATGTGTAGCCATAGGCCTATCCAAATTATATCCACATTCTGGTCATTCGTTTCTGCAGAAAACATTTAATGTGTTTCTATCACCGATACGATGTGCATATAATTTACAATTTCAAACACCAGGAATGCCGTTTAGGTTTTTGGTCTTTGGTGACGTAATGTCTACATAAATAAATGACGTCACATTCCGACGACACATGTATATATGAATCTATTATGGCGATGGTGGCAAATTACGAAGCCATAGGTCGGCTAATTATAGATTTAAAATCGATAGTGGTGCGTTTGTTTTGTTCACGACATGTGCATATCATAGTTTTGTTCTGTTCAATGTTTTATAGTATACATATATTTACTAACACGTGTAGATACATTTAGTGTAACTTATCAGCAAAGATCATAGGCGTAACAACGGGTGCGGCTATGCGGCCATGCGGCCATGGCCGCACCAATTTTCAGAAAAGAAAATTATTCGCATCTCTGTATGCAACATTAGATAACTAGGTATACATGTATATCAAAGTACTGAATGTATTGAAATATGTTATCTCCACAACAACTGATCGGTTTGTGGGGTAAGCTAACTTTGTAAATCACACTGGTGTAACTTGCAGGGTCTGTACTGAAATATATAGAAAATCGATCACTCACCCCCCCCCCCTTTTTTTACTGCTAGCTCCGTACTAGAAACAAAATTGCTACCCCGCTCCATACCTCTCGCGAGCGTAGCAATTTAACCCCATCTCTTTAATGTAACGCATGGAAGAGTGATTATTTCAATGGGTTATCTGGCGTGTTTGATATGTTAGCGATATACAACTGTCAAAGCTGTATCAATAACGTATTAATAAAGAACATACACACACAGACATTGGCTATTTTACCGTCTCAAGGTGTTTATTTGACATTTACATATATATCTTATAAATTTGAAAGCTTCATTTTGCTATGTTGAATGTTGAACAACAACTAGAGAAAAGATGGATTCCACAGGAAAATGATTTCCCTGTTCTATTTTGTTTGGCCATTTACTAGTTCTACATCAAATATTATTTTTTAAAGGTATAAAATATACAGTTAACTAAAGTTTGAATGGGTCAAATTGTAGCCGTAGATTACATATCGGAGGCGAATGTTTGTAGCTAGCTCCGTACGTACTGTCCCGTGACACCTAAATATAATAGCTGCTGTATTCATACGCACGAAATGTCTTGATTCGTATTTTCCAAAATTTAACTGATAAACTGGGCCTGAAACTGTGAAAACTATAGAGAATAGCATATGTAGAATTTTAGATAAAAAGCAAGACGGACCAAAACGCCATTGGATAAGTTGGCACACAGTGCACTATTTTCTTTTCTTGGTCGTTCAGGCGCAGCACGACAATGGCTGCCCCCCATAAAAATGCGTGACATAATATGCTATCTCCAAGGACTTTACCACAGGTGGAAGACTGGGACCTAGGACCCAATAAATGGCTCATTTGTAAACCGTTATCCCACCAAACAATTTCCGTACAATAGACACCGGAAACGGGTGGGTAGAGTAACGTTTTTCAAATGAGCCATTTATTGGGTTATAGGTCAGAGTCTTCCACCTGTGGACTTTACATGACGTCGGAAATATCATTTACCGGCGACGTGTGCCGTTGTAACGCAATGTTATTGTTTCTTATACTATTTATAAATTAAATATAAATGTTTTGAAAAATCGCTAAGTATATATTAATAATAATATACATGTAGTGGATAAATATGTACATTGTGATGAAGCAAAGAGAAGTTTCTGTGTGAGTACAATTGTAGCACGAAAACGTCACGACTCGTGCGGTCCACTGTCCGCAAATATTGATAACGACGACGTAACGTGTACTTATTGTCAAAACAACGTCGATGCGACAAAGTGACGTGAGATGTGTTTCTTTGTTGGTCTAGAAAGATGGTGTATCAGTTGAATACAACATTGGTTTATATATCATATTGTTCGAAGGAGATCAAATTGTCTAAGTCTGTTGAAAACTCAATTTTGCATTTTTGACCTCTAAAGGAGGTTTTCGCTTGGCGCGTCACATACGACATTGTATTCACTAAATGCAATCTGACACACATAAATGAAATTAAATCAGAAACAGATAGTTACGCGTATAAAGCAAGGGAGACGTTATGTAACATGTACTGTAACGTTTACGACTACATGTACGTTTTTGCAGCCAAATGTTGCCAACATTTATCCATAAGAACAAGTACTGTAATGGCACTTTCAATGATTGGATGGCTCCCTGCCTCAGCCCAAATTGACATGCGCAAACTCAACTTCATTTGCCGATTATGTACATGCCCAAATGATCTCCCTCCTGGTAAAGCAAATTTTTAACTTTCGTCTTTTCCAATATTTTACAAGGGGTTGTCAAAATCAAACTGGATTTATTCCGGATGTTTGTGAAATAATTGTCAAATACAATTTGATGGACTACCTACAAAAATATATGAATACTGGAGTATTTCCTTTGAAATGTACATGGAAGAGAGTGACAGGACTCAATATTGCCACATATCATAAGCGTACATGGACAAATGAATGTGATAATAATGACAAATTTGTCAGATTTAGAAAATTGCACTCATCAAACTTGCACCATGCCATACTCTGGGATGTCATAGATACCAGAAGCACACTTGCCGCAACCTTAATTGTTGCAAAAGTATGGGTATCTGCACCAACTCGTCAACTGATGACTTGCAATAAATGCAACATACAGTGTACAGATATATACAAACACATTTTAGCAGAATGTACGAATCCGTATATTTGCAACAAGCGAGTGTGCTTCCACCAGCTGGTCGGGGGTTTGATGGGTGCACATTTTGTAAATCAGCTGCTCACATTGAATGCAGACAATTATACATGTGTCCTATTAGGCTCATCAACAGTGACAGATATAACAGAAAACAGAGACATGTTGTTGAACTTCTTCAGGTTATGTTGTGCGTTTGTGGCAGACGCCGTGCGTGCCTTGTGAGCAGTGACAATCTCTTATATATATATATGACACCATACACTGAACACCTAACTAGCTACTGATATACGATCTGCTTCCCGTGCGTAAAAGTTCACAATTAACCATGCACAAATATACAAAACAACATCTTCATGTATTGACTGTTTCATATGTAGCTATATCATGTACATGTGAACACCTAACTAGCTACTGATATACGATCTGCTTCCCGTGTGTAAAAGTTCACAATTAACCATGCACAAAGATACAAAACAACATCTTCATGTATTGACTGTTTCATATGTATCTATATCATGTACATGTATATATGTTCATTTTTGTTTCACATTTCATTTCTGTAACATGTTCATGTTGTAATCTCCGAAAGGGGGAAATAAAGAGTATATATAAAGGAGGTTTTCGCTTGGCGCGTCACATACGACATTGAATTCACTAAATGCAATCTGACACACATAAATGAAATTAAATCAGAAACAGATACGCGTATAAAGCAAGGGAGACGTTATGTAACGTGTACTGTAACGTTTACGACTACATGTACGTTTTTGAACCTTCATACTAGCATTAAATAACATATTATCCATATAATATCACATATCTACTGTACATACATGTATGTAAAAACTCCGTAAACGATATACTAACACAGAAAGAGAAACATTTATTTGGTCCATACGCGAATTGGACTGCCGACACCACCAGCTCACATTGTACTCAACATTACTCGTTCCTGATCATTTATTTTCATAACTACCCCGATAACGTACATTTAAAGTTTGTCATAAAATGGTAATTCTAATGCACCGAAAATAGAAAGCACGCATCTGATTGGTCAATTGAAATCAGAGCCTATAAAATATGAAAAATCACAGCATATAAAATCTCCGTTTTACCAGTCAGTGTTTTACAACTTGACATATTTATGTAACCCTACGCGCTTTTGTAAACAATGGCCAGCGGTGGGGCTTGCAATTATTTCCAAATTAATTTCGGTACATTTTCGGTTATCCATTCTGCCATATTGACATGTACAACCCAAAGCGGAAAAGAAAATCTAACAACGACTGACACGTGACTTCAGTGTAATGGCCCTTCAACAAATTCCCAAAAATATTACCCCACCCGCCCAAAATACAGAAGAATTTAATAAAGTGCTCAAATGCAAACTCAATATGCCAGTACCAGCCTATAACTTTACGGATTCCAATGTGCACATACATGACTATACATAATAAACTGTATTGCAGATGGGTAATCACCTGAATTAGGCGTAAATCCAGGGAAATCTTAGGCCTGTTGATACAACAAATTGTTGACATTTCCTTTGTAAAAATCACACGAACCCAATGCAGAAATGTTGGCATTTCTTTAAATGAATAAAAGCAAATATCTGTTGCAACTAAACATATAAAAACAATACAATTGTTAAAATAAACATTATAGTTGAATAAATGTATAGTTGTCTTAGAAAAAGTCCCGTTAATCTCTATTTGAAATGGGAATATTCTTCGGCGGAGTTACATTTCATTAAATTAATTTGGTGTGAGGCGGTTATCTATCGATGACGACAACAACCTGCTGACGTAATGAAAAATATCACTGTTCGTGATATGCTACGACCTTGCAGAAAGCGGGGAGCACACTAGGTGCATTAGAATGGGGATAACCATGCTTTGTTTTTCGATTTGGAGCAGTATGTGTGAGGTTTTATGGTCTGTGAATCAGTTATACGGCTCCGCTAACGCGTCGCCGTAAAACTGATTCACAGACCATAAAGCCTCCCACATACCACTCCAAATCGAGAAACAAAGCATGGTTAGCCCCTAATTAAAATAGTCAATGGTCTACATACAATTGGTTTGTTTCGCTAATGGTACACCGACTAGCACACGATAATGCACTTATATCAGCTGCCATTACCAGCTGTCAACAACGACGTCAGCTATGTCAAAAGCGTAAATGGAAGCGACGTTTCCGACCACAGGTGACGGGAAAAAAATCACATGACGGTGTATATATAGTATATTAAAGGTTAAAAACGAACTTTACGAAGTGAAAGACGTGCCTTTTAAAAATATGTTAATATGATAGAAATCGGTACCTTACTATTCCATTTGATGTTTAATATTTGTGAAAATACACCAGTCCGGGTCTCGGTGCCGTTTACAGGGTGTAAGAGTACCTTGCGCATGTGGTACAGCACTAGATTTGTAACCTAATCATCCCCGGAAAAAGTCGTCGTTATCGAGGATCCCTGAATTGTTGCTCAAATTTCCCATTATCGAGCATTTTTAGACGTTCAACACGCCGACATTTATAATGTTACATTTAAACCGACTTTGTATACGTCCAGATTAAAGTACACATCCTGGTACATGTATGCTCGCTATGCTTCTTACTTGTGGACAAAATCGGATTCTTATCTTGCTTCATCAGAAAATTCAATTGACCTATTTTACAACGGCCATTTTTGTTGGAGAGAGATGCTGCGGCCTGATTGGCTAAAAATCGCAAAAGGCAAATATTACAAATGCATGATTTAATTTGTTTTTTAAGTTACAGTGTATAATGATATTTAAGTTTATTTTTAATATATTTTATTAATCATTTTAATGTTAAATAGTATTTAATAATACACCAAGTTACAGTTTACCATATATGGTCATTGTGGTTGTTGTTGTATTTTTAAGAGTAAACAAACCGGGGTCTCATTGACTGCAAGCTAAAATGCGCTATTTTCATATTGCTACCTACTGTATATTTTTGCATTTTTTACTTTAAATTATTTTCACAATTTGAAATCTACATTCCTTTGTGCTAAATAAACAGAGAATTACACCGACTACAGTACTAGTGTACTACGTAAGTTTATCGGCTAACTTTCGAGGTTGTGTCGACGCATGGTATACTTGATTGAACTTGAATGGTTCTGTGACTGTGGGTGGGATATTGATCTGGGAACGTTTCTGTCACAGCAGTCGCCGAGCCATAATAATTTGATTTGTGTATCTATTTGATAAATATAGTGTTTTGGGGTATTTTATGCAGCTGATCTAACATGTTTGATGATGTTTATGGTATGTATTAATAGACTACTAACTTTATAAGAAACTACGCTAAGCCGAGTTTCTTATGCAATCAGTAAATCATAATGAGTTTAATATTAAATATCATGTTAAGTTATCAGGTATTTAAGATCCCATTTATTGTATAATCATAGAAACATACTGAATTTGACCTGTATGGAAAGGGGGCTGGGGGAGGAGAATCTCAAAATCCGAACTGAATATTTACAGAAAAATTAGTACTATAACCTGGTCTGGTGCCAGATCATCACCATACTAGAATCACTAGAATCACTTAGCCACACTCCATAAAAGTAATATGATTAGTAATAAGCTTACTACCTTTATAATAGGTGACATCTCTGAAGCAACAATAAAGCCGAAAATGAATTCTACCGGAGGGCCAAATTAGGGAGATTCTCGCAAGGATGAATACCATCGTTAAATTTACCCTATGCATGCTCTTGACTAGCCGCCCACTCCAGACAACAAATTGCCGATACAATGCGTTCAGAAATATGATAGAAATCAATTTGTATTACTCCCTTTCATCACCTGCTGTACAATGTAACATACAAATGTATCCGCGACTCAGCTTGGCTTTTACTTAGAAGACACCACTAGATGTTAATTTTCCTGTCCCCTGTGACTCTAACAAACATTGCCCATCCAGATAAGGCACATGGATCCTTTCAACACTAAATAACTGGAACAGATTTTGATATGTTAATTTACCGATCTAATTGTCACTAAATGATTTTCAGATTAGTCCATTATGAAAAGGGGTTGTTTTTTTATTCTCCAAAACATATGCAAATTATGCATATGCATATCCTGATGAGTTGACTGGTCGCAAGCCGGCTCATCTGCATTTACACTGTTTGCAAATTCCACTATAGAGGTATGTTATGTTGAAAGGAGTATGCTTGTTACAACAACATTGCTATGACCTGGTGATAAACTTCAACCAATTATATCAACTGCCAATATCACATTGCACACTGGCCTCATAAATTGACAATATGTAACACAGTCCTGCAGAGGACCATCTGAGCAGATGGGTATGAAGCTAGAGCTTCGTTGTAATTACATAATTAATATAGCATGAAGTGCATGTACATATCATACTTATTATAGTAAGCATACATGGGATGTGCAACTTTTGAAATAAAAAACAATTCAGCAGGGCTGCAGATAAGCTGCGTATTTGCGTAAAAAACCAATTGAAATCAGAAGTAGTGAGTATCAAAAAGCAATAACAAATTTGTGGTACCTTTATCATGCTACAGAAAACAATAAAGACCACAGATATAGCATATTTTTCATATTTTCCATGAAAACACATCTTGGTATTTCATTAGTAATGAAATGCCAAGACATGTTTTCATTTTGAAGCAAACTATTCAATAATTGCTGTATGTTGATATGTAAACAGCAGTGTGATTTTATTTTACCCAATTCAAATATTGAAATACCCAATTCCTTCAGATATGATGGAGTGAAAATACTCAATTACTAATTCCTTATCTGGAGCCCTGATTCAGGGTGACCAACATGTTCCAACCACTATGTCGTATATTTCTTTAGTTCTACTAATAGTATGTGCACATGCTCCAACATTTCCTGTTATTCAATTTCAAAGAATGGTGTTTTTTAATTGGTTCAATGTTAAACAAAACGTATCAGTTAAATTATCCAATTTTCCTTACATTGCAGCCAGTAGTTTACACAAAACGGTGAATTACACCACTCGCCAGCAGTAGTTTACACCACTCATGTGCTTACCATATAATGGAGAAATGACGACAGTAACGTTGCAATGACGTGTTTCCTTCAACCAATCAAATCATGTTCTCAGACAAACCTTCTGAATCGCGAGACAATCACCTTCACTACGGCCTACCTCCAGAAATTAATTTGCCTATATATGTACCATATTTTAATCCTGATTGGCTTTGTTTGTTTTATGAAAAATTGTGTGTGAAATGTAAGGAAATGTTTATTTAACCAGGTGAGCTGATTATCTTGAAATAATGCCCTCGTGATTGGGTCCTACTGCTAAATAAACTTGGTTCGCTAAGCTCACTCGTTTATTTAGCGTAAGGACAAACTCACTCATGCATTATTTCACGATAATCAGTTTACCTGGTTAAATAAACGATATCTGTTGCTGCTATTGCATACTAGAATTTGTAAATATTGAACATTAATGATTTGCTGGTGGTTGATCTCAGTACAAGCTGTGAATATGTGAATAAAAGGATGGGTTAAACAACTACTGTCTGTTTTGTGTAAACCTGTTCATTTATGAGGGCTACATGAACACTGAAAAAAAGTTGTTGTTTTTTTTTGCTTATATTTCTTTTCAGCAACATTTCAGCAAGAGTCAACCATTGACTTTACTAGACAAAAAAAAATGCTTAATACCCTCCCGTAATTTAAAATTGGCTAAAATGTTGAATATCGGAAAAAAAACATCATGTAAAAGAATGCTCATTTATTAATTTTGACAAATATTAATAATCGTGAAATAATATTATTTTTTCAATATATAGGGTAGGTGAAATAAATCGTTTGGTTTTGTCAAACAGATAGTAGTACCTGCCATCTGGGTAGTGCACATTTTCGATGTAACCACTTGGTCAAGTTGCATTCGTCACAACAAATCCGGTCCATATCAGCATTATTAACTTGGTTACATTTAGCCCACAAGCTGATGTCTGTTGCTTTTGGTACTGTGTGGGCATTTTTGGTGCTGAAACATGAACCTCTTTCTTGTGTTCGATCTTCTTTTTGATATTCATATAATCCATTATATCTCTGGTGAATTGCTTGAGGAAAACAAGCTCTGGCGTTTCTTTCAATATGACATGAAAAAAGTCAGTTAGTACACAAACTTTCACCACAATATTATCCATGCACAATTGAACATTATCATTTATATTGTCATGGTTGAATCTGGTGATATGTATTCAAGTTTAATATCACTGAAGAGAGAAGTGAAACATTGATACATGTATGCTGCTTAGCATCACTTTCTAAAGTGTCCAATTCATGATATACAACCACTATTTCTCTTACTGCCTCATCTACTTCTCACTAGTTGGCACGTCGCTGTCTTGTTCATCTTTTACTTTACACGTGTCACTTTCTGACCTGAAAATATAATAATTAAAAGTGTATTATTATAACAGTAGATTTCCAAGCCAAGGTCATGTTAATGGCAGCATGAGTATGTTCCAAATGCTTACATGTATCAAGTTAGAAACAAAATTGCTACCCCGCTACGCTATCTCTCCACAAGATACCATATCGTAGGCCACTCGTGTAGCTAGTATCAAGTGTGCAACTAATGAAGCAATCCATCATGTAATATTAAAGCTGGGGTCCCATATGCCAGGTTATAATATAGCGATACAGATATTTCTGTATATTCTGTAGATATGTTTGTTTGGTGTGTTGGGGTTTAACGGCCTATCAACAGCTAAGGTCATTTAAGGCCGGGTCAATGGGTTTAGTACTAAATCCCATATATTACCTGTACAAGTACATGTACAAATGGGGGAAAATCCCAAAATCAGAACTGAATATTTACAATAAAAAATCTATATATTCTGCCAAGAAATCAGAAAAATCCTGATCTGATGCCAGGTCCTCGCCACACCAGAATCACTTGGGCCCCCTCCCAAAAGCAGTAGGATCAGTAATAATCTTATTAATTTTATAATGGCCAATAACCAATTCAACTCCCAGGTAATTCTGTAGATATGACATTTTCCGGCAAAATAAACATTCATTCACCATTACCCCACGTATTGATTGGCATTATTATACATTTTATATCAGATGTAAATTTCCACTCATATCAGGGGCGATAACTGTGTTATAAATATGATTTTTTCAAGCGACACATTTAATTAGTATAAATAATTAAAAAATATCATGCCTCATTTGCATATTAAAATAGCCTGATACTAACAGTAAAATAAACATTACTAAATGATTATATTTGTATAGCGGTTACTCGTAAATTTTAGAACTGGTAGAATAGCGACACAATTATACACTTATTTAATCCTATAAGAACATTGTGTGCATACTGAGTGGCATGAACCTTTAAAGTCATATGATAATGAAGAAACTTGTACAAACATTTTGACAAAAACAATATGGCTAAGTGTATCCACAACCATGTGAAGATCAAAAAGGCCATGGCCACGTTAATGGGGGCTTAAGTGTGTTCCAAATGCTCACATGTATCAAGTAATATTAAAGTTATATATGATGATGAAGAAATTGGTACAACGTGTTTCTGCAACATGATCACGAGTGTTCCAAATCCATAGATGTATCAAGCATCCAATTATTGAAGCAATCCGTAAAGAACTAAAGTTACATCATGATAAAGAACTTGTACAAACGTTTCGACATTGCGACGACTATAGTAGCGCCTTCTGCTAAAGCAGGCGCAACAAAAATCATGGGCTGTTACATTTACAGTAGTATGTAAAACATTTTGCCGGCTATAAGTTGTCGAGTCCAAAGGAATCCTCACAAGCTTTAAACGGTTTCACAAACTTTAAACAGACCAAATAATTTACATACCACAGTAAACTTAACAGCCCATCGTTTTATTACTTACGACATATTGGTCGGACACGGCCTCGTATCATAACAAAATAAAATGTTTAAAATTGTAATTGCCTATGCATTCTATGTATTTCTGTAGGATAATGATAATTATTAAATGAACATATGAACTTTCCACTACAATATTGACATTAGAGCCGTAAACACATTATTTCAGTTTTTATGATTCGAGGTAGTGTCAGACTTAGGATAATCAGCTGTAATTCGATATTCTTTACATACATATGTTCCAACTATGCTATTTCAGCAAGATAACGATACTTCTCAAATGAAAATGTGTACTTTCCGCCAAAATATTTACATTATCGTTAATCAAATCGCGAAATTTGTTATGATTCGAGATCGTGTCCGACCAAAGCTATCAGCCTTGTTTTTCCGACATGTATGTAGTTATACCGATGAAATCCGAAATACGCCAAATGGCTGTGCCATATGTTAGGCACACCATTTTCTTTATAGGAATTAAATAAGTGTATAATCGTGTAACTATTCCACCAGTTTAAAAATGAAGAGTGCCGTCGATACAGACAAAATCATATGGTAATCTTTACTAACAGTGCCGCCTGTTTGTATATGGCTATTTTGCTATGCCAATGAGGCAGGACATTTCAAAAAGTTGATTTGCACAACTATTAGCCATATGCATGATTCGCTTTGTTTTATAAAGTATTATGTGTGACATGCATACACAAATGTTTATTTAACTATATGAGATTATTATCTAGAAATAATGCCCTTGTGATTGCGTTCTACCGTTAAACAAACTTGGTTTGATACGCTCACTCGTTTGTTTTGCGTAAGGATAAAATCATTGGTGCATTATTTCACGTTAATCAACTCACCTGTTTAAATTAACGGTATGTCATTCATGATTGCAATATTTATGGGAATGATGGTGGTGTGGGTCATAAACATTCTGAGAGGGAGGGATGATTGGCAATGACAATTGTAAGGAATGTGGGTGAGATCTGCCAGAACAAAATGTGGCCAAATCACGTTGGGTTATTCAGAAAAATAAAATGGGGTGGATGTGATGTAACTGCACATATTCCGCTTTATATGCAACAGGTTGCTATATATCTTATGTAGTGCAATGTAATTAGAGTAGCTTAGAATATCTCGGCTCTACGGATGTGTTTTACTATTTCATCTGTCTTTTATATTTTCTGCATCCGTGAGTGCTGAGACCTGGTGTTTCGCTACACAAATAGGAATAAAAGGATAACCAATGTCAAACATGTATACCTACATGTGTATTATTGGTCTATGAATGTTTTTAACATGACTGTGAAGTGTTAAATTTCGCACTCGTCATATTGTATAGCAAAACGCCAGGACAAATTGGGCTGTTATTGTGACTAAATTTTACACTATAAGGGTCTCAGCTCTTACAGATACAGAAAATATAAAATACAGATGAAATAGTAAAACACATCCATAGAGCTGAGATTTTTGAAGCTATTAATAGAGTTATGTACTCAGAAAAAGATGTGATGTACCCGCTACTAATCCACAATAAAGGTTACATCACAATCTAGAGATAGATAGCCGTGCCAGACTGCGAAAGAAGAAAACATGTATTTATTGAGGGGTGGGTTTTCTTTATGTGTGTGTCACTGTGTGTGTGTGGGGGGAGGTCGGGGGGGGGGGGTGGAATGTGTGTGTCATCAGTAAATTAAATAAAGGGGGCGTTTCCTTATGTGAATGTTGCTTTCAGGATGTGGGGGCAGGGAGATGGGCGGTAGTTATATTCAGATAACTGCACCAATGATATAATAATCATACCATGCTTACCGAATCGTAAACACAACCAGTCAACACAGCCTCAGTCACAGCAGGCGATGCCTGTATGCTGTAGTGCAGGTCAGTGCGGCCTTCTTCCCTTATTTTCCCGCTCATGGAAGAGGTGTGTAACGGAAAATGGTTTTCCGCTGACCGCCGACATAAATGTTATGACCAGTCGCGGCAGCAAACGCTTCCAATTATCGTAAATTCATTATATTTTAACTACGTAGAACTTGTGATGTTCCCGCGATCTAGCAACATACGGCTCACTTGATTTACAATTTCAAACTGCCGGTTTACTCCGTGGGTCGGGCGCGAGTGTTACCGATACATATTAATTTTAAAAATTGTATTTATTTCTTACTTGGTTTCAGCCAAATACATTTTTATATTGAATCTTTGTTACAATTTCTTTCTAGAACGGACTCTAATACGCAATACGCTACGAACAACACAACACTTGCTTACTTGATTTGAGGACATTCCATCTCTAATCGTGGATGTCAGTAAAACAAGTGTACCATACGCTGCGATCCGGTCGGTCATCAACAACAGCCAACCAGAACACGACTCACAATTCACTGCGGATTGGTCTCCATGCCAGCAGTAAACATATTCTATGTTCGGGAAAACAACCCAAATAGGCTGCAAATACACATTCATTACGTATACAGTCTAAAAAACAGCTAATTTCCACGGAGCGGTATATAATAAATACTATTCATATTTTTGCAACGAATATGACATATATGTTCATTGAGTGGGTGGAATGTCCATATTTCACGAGTGCCGTTAGGCACGAGTAAGACACTCGTGAAATATTGACATTTCACACCATTCGATGAACATATATGTCATATTCGTTGCAAAAATATGAATATCCTCTATGTATTAGACATATTTGGGTGTGATTGGGTGTTTCGTGTAACCGTGCCCCGGACCCCCCTAGTATTAATAATTCACGAACTTTGCTCTTTCGACGGTATGTCCGCACCACTTTTCAATACCCTCCTACGCCACTGAATACAAGTTACAGCAAGCACCGTCAATGGGTTTATGACTCATTTCTACTGTAGGCTGTTGAGTTGCATTGTACAAATGTCGCCGTTTCAATAACGTCATTTTCTCGATGACGTTACGTTTTTTTCACATGGTGCTACAAAAAGTGAGATAAAACAAAAACTATGAAACATTACATTTTCTTTTCAGCATCTGAAAATGTAAAAAAAGTGAAAATCGAAAAATTTGTCATTAAGGCTGGGTTTCACAGAGCGCGGCCCAAATATATTCGGTTAAGCCTTAGCCAGCTTTATTGGGGCTCGCTTTAGCGAGCCGCTCTAAAGTTGTTGAGTCGAAACCGAATATATTTTAAATTCGACGGCACTAATTATGTATTTAATTTATACTGCATATTAAACTTAACTGGTTGAAGGTGCGTGACGTGATGTTTTCACGTCATTCCCGCTGCATACGTCACACATCTAGCGACGTCATTCAAAATAAAATGGCGACATCCACGTTAGGTAGATTCGGTATTGTTACATGGTTCCCGTTGTTTGCACATATGTGCAAACATATAGCGCGCGCTGTTTGCACATGGCTTTAGGCAATGCACATTCCGGGGCCGCGCGTAATGGAAGTGCCTTCATGACGTCACTACGCGGAAGTGCCTTCATGACGTCACTACTTCATGCCGTTCATGACGTTCATGACGCGGCCCCGGAATATGAATACAGAAAATTATCTACGTGAATGGGACAATTTATAAAAGTACTGAAAATATTGAATATAATGCTCAAATTACATCAGTTTTTTATTGGAAATGTAACAATAACGTTTGATCATGTCCAGCTGTGTGCAAACGTTTGCACACGGCTGGACATGATCAAACCTTATATTGTATCTGATTAAATCTCCGATTTATTTACAAAGAGCTTAAATATCCATTTTATCCAATAACGTTTATATCAATGTATTGTGTATTCCATTGCAAAGGTAAATGTAATATATTATATTACTTTCATGTGAAAGTGGTCGTTTACGGCCATATGATGACCATATGTAGTA